>BQNB010111087.1:3344-18823 GCA_026074375.1 Tanacetum coccineum
TTTTAGGTAAGTGGTTTCCCCGGTAAATATATTACTTTTAAAAACGTTTAAGTACGGTGGATGTGGGTGAATCCCACATCTAAACCCATTACATAGGTGGTAGCTAACATAACAAGCACTGCTACTTCAAAAGATGATACCACTATAACTAGATTGCAACTCACTCAACAATTATAATCTATTTTTTCTTCCGACTACGAACTTTGATATCAAAATCATCACAAATAGCCCGTAGGTTATCAGACATATCATATACAGATCATCATCATAAGGGTCGTAATCATTATTCATTTTTTGTTTCCCTTCATTGTTCCAACAAGCTCTTAGTACCATATCCATTATCACTACCATTTTTTAAACTTGTAGTAATCATCATTCACTTTTTTAAACTTGTCGATACCATATCCAATTAAACTTGCAGTTTCATTGAACACCTATTTCATTTCACTACCACTATCTGCATTAACCGTAGACTCAGCCTTATATAGCGGCTTCCCATCATCATCTACAAGCATAAGTTTTTCATCAAACATTTGTCTTTCAAGTTTATCAATCATTTATGCTATACAGGTAGTACTAGAACTACTAGGTGCCACAGTTAAAGACCCCTTTCCAAGTGACTTTGAGTTATCCCTATTCGTACCCAAGTCATCATCATTTTTAACCGAATAAAGAGCGTCAAATGAGTTTGATACTTACCTCCTATCTAGACAATCCAGCTTGCTTCATTTTATTACTAGTACTATTTACATGAACTTGGTTAGAACCAAGCATAAAAATCGTTAACACAAATATTTCCAGAAGAAAGATACGGAGTAAATGAGATTATATAACAGTAAAGTACTTTCTTTTGGTTGGTACCTTCTTTCTAGATATCTGCACTCGTTTGATTTGAGTGTTCAAATGTAGATATTTCCATTGCATGAAAAACCAAAATAAATAAATCTGTATTGGAGGCTAGCGTGAGACCACAAAACAAAAAAAGTTCACACCTTTATGGGAAAGAGATATTGATAAGGACATAGAGATGGTGGGAGATGGGACGAAGTACTATAGAAAGGAATACAATAAAGAATATCCAAATTAATCTAGCTGAGTTTAATATCTAAGCTGATATGAAGTTCAAAAGCTGAGGATCGTTGTAATTAAGTACTAGCCTATAATCGTATTCGCCTCAAGTTTCTGGCCACAGGGTTCGTATTTACATGAGAACTATTTGCCTTTCAAAAATATATAGTAGTACTTAGATAATAAGAGTAAATTGCAAAAATCGTCCCTAAGCTTTAGCCAAATTGCATGTTTCGTTCTAAATAGTTTGAAAATGCAAAAATCGTCCCTAAGGTTTAGCCAAAGTGCAAAAATCTTCCCACATAGTTTAGCTAAATTGCATTTTTCGTCTCTAAGGTTTAGCCAAATTGCATGTTTCGTCGTTAACCAGGGACGATTATTTGCAAAATAGTTTGATTTTGGAACCATCTATGCACTTTCAAACTATTTGGGACGAAACATGCAATTTGGCTAAATCTTAAGGACGATTTTTGCAATTTACTCAGATAATAATAACCAAAAAAATACGATGTTGTCGCACTCTGAGTGAAAGAGTTTATATCTCATAACGAACTAATCATAAAATTGCAAAGACTTTATATAGTATCTTGGTTAGGTGACCCGTGACCATATATCCATAATATAAATTAGCTTTAGATTATCGGCCGCTATAACAAAACATAAGATATAATTCACAAAAATCACTTTTATGTCAACTGGTTTTCTTAAAATCAATATTATAAATAACCTGGTACATGGCGTGACGGTATGACTAATTTTCTCGCTTTAGCGGCTATGGCGAAACTTTTGCGTTTTTAAAGCGTGGCTTAAGGCGGCTTAAATTATAAAATATTTATATATTTATATATTTATACCATTATACATATATATAAAGTTTACAAAAAACGTTGTACATAATGAATAAAGTTAAGAAACAATCATTGCATGTAATATACTTAGAGGTGGCAAAAGTTGCCCAAATAGCAATTTATGGGCGTTTTTTGACACTTTTAAAAAGTTATGGGCGTTTTTTGCCCCACCCTTATTTTGTTATGGGCTCTTATGGGTGGAGAGAGAAATATGAATGGGCTAAATGGGCGGAAATGATAAATAAGAGGGCGAATTTTGCCCAAATGGCCAAACCTTTTTGTCCCGTTTCTTTTTCTTTCTTTCTTCTATGCTTTATTATTCTTTTTCTTTTTTGTCTCGTTTTTTCACGTTTTTGCACGTTTTCGAACGTTTCCTCTGCTTTTTTACGTTATCGTCCGTTTTTAACGATTTCGTCTGTTTTTTTAAACGTTATTCCGTCTTGTTTTTTTACTATTTTCGTCTGTTTTTTTTTACGATTTCGCCCCTATTTTTGTTACATTTTCGCACGTTTTTTTACGTATTTTCCGTCGTTTTTTTACTTTTTCGCATTCTTTTTACGTTTTTTGTCCGGGAGTTTCTTACATAGTTTTGTCGGTCTGTTTTTGTACGTTATAGCTCGTTATTTAACTTTTCGTAACGCTTTATTTACCATTTCGTCCCGTTTTTTTTTACATATCGTCTGCTTTTTTTTACATTCGTCTATTTTTTACTTTTTCGCTCGTTTTTTCCGTTTTCGCCCGGTTATTCTACGTTCTTTCGTCAATTTTTGAAAACGTAAAAAACGGACGAAAACGTAAAAAACGGACGAAAACGTAAGTAAACGGACGAAAACGTAAAAAAACGTACGAAAACGTAAAAAACCGGACGAAAACGTAAAAAACAGACGAATACGTAAAAACGGTCGAATACGTAAAAATACGGACGAAAACGTAAAAATACGGACGAAAACATAAAAAACCAGACGAAATCGTAAAAAACGGACGAAAACATAAAAAACGGACGAAAACGTAAAAAAACGTACGAAACCGTAAAAACGGACGAAAACGTAAAAAACGGACGTAAACGAAAAAAACGGACGAAAACGAAAGAAAAAGACGAAAACGTAAAAAACCGGACGAAAACGTAAAAAACAATATTTGTCGGAGTTGAATAAAAAAACCCGTCACGCCTTATAGCGCATTTTCACGTCTCATCTCACGTCACACCTAAAGTAGACGCCTTGATTTATTTGGTAACGTGGATGTCACGCATCACGCTTTAACGACGTCTTTTAAATAATGCTTAAAATATGAAAGGGATAACTAAAAAAAATTGTATTTAACTTGTCTATTTTTGTTTTATTATATAGCCTTTTTTTTCTTTTACTATTAAAACTTAAACTTTTTTAAATTTCGATTTTCGTGTGTACTTTGTTCATGTACAATGACAATTTTACATTACGTTGTTAACAAGGTGACTAAAAAATGTAAGTGTAGAATGGTCACAAAATACTTAGAAAAATCAAATTTTAAAATATTTATGTTTTAATAAAAAAAATACACATGCAACAAAAATGAACAAATTAAATACTCCAAAATGAAAACATATGAAACCTCAACTTTCTGATGTTGAAATGAGCGTGCATCTAGATTAAGGATTTTAATTAACAAGGTTTGACTTAACCATCATAAAACCTTTCGGTGGGCCGTTTGCAAACTCAGTAACTCTTGGTCGAAAAGTTACCCGTATTAGAAGTTCGACTTGTAAATTACTGTAATAACACGCCTCCCGTCCCACATTACTTATGTTGGTGGATTATTATTATGCGTTTTTTTACCGAAACAACCATATGAGAATTCATTTTTGTTGCAGAGACTATGCAAATCTGACATTTCCAATTTAACCAAGTTGATCGCGCACCATTCGTGGTGATCAACTCGATGTACACGTGTCACGACCACAGCCATTGTTGCATTTATTTTTTATTTTTATTTTTTAAAAGTTGATCGCTCACTCTCATTAGTGATGAGTTAATTTGATATAAAAAAAATTTTGACACCTCATTGATCACGCACAAATGATGATTATGAACTTTGACATTTTTAGTATGTATATAAAAGTTACAAAATAAACCCTCAATTTTTAATTATTTACGACTTTTTTATATAATAAACTTTATTTAGCAAATATATAGCATATATCTACCGATTCATTCAGAATAAAAAATATCATCGAATGAATCGGTAGATATGTGTTATATATTTGCTAAATAAAGTTTATTATATAAAAAGTCGTAAATAATTAAAACTTGAGGGTTTATTTTGTAACTTTTATATACATACTAAAAATGTCAAAGTTCATCATCATCATTTATGCGTGATCAATGAGGTGTCAAATTTTTTTTATATATCAAATTAACTCATCACTAATGAGAGTGCGCGATCAACTTTTAAAAAAATAAAAAAATAAATGCAACAATGGTTGTGGTCGTGACACGTGTACAACGAGTTGATCACCACGAATGGTGCGCGATCAACTTGGTTAAATTGGAAATGTTAGATTTGCATAGTATCTGCAACAAAAATGAATTCTCAAACGTTATTATTATTCATCTAGGTTCATTGTAGTCACTAACTTATCTTATTGTCTGCGTATAGATTGGCTAACTCCCATATTTGATAATCACCAATCACAAACTTTAATTAAGTGTTAGTTATTATACACCTAGACTAAATTTCGGGTTTAAACTAGTTGAACTTAAAATGCATGGAAAAAAAGTTCGCTTGAAACTTTGAGCTCTTAGAAACCAAAGAACACATGATAAATAAGGTTATGTAACTCATATCATATTAAAATTGCAAAACTTTAGCCAAAAGATATTTATTGATGAGTAGGATAAAGTGCTCTATGCCTCGTCATCTGTATACACACGTGTCCACAAGAATCCATTGATTATCAGGCCAACCAATAGAGAAACAACTTAAGGATGGAGCTTAAAAAATAAACCAATCAGAGAACAGATAAGGCATGGTAGTGGTACCCACTTAAACACAAAACCAAAAGTGATTATAAAGAACAAACAAATGAACACAGTGTACAGCAAAAAAGTGCAGTGGGGGTCACACCCTAAAATAAAGAAACATTCAATCACAAAAAAGTCACATTTTCGACCAAAAGGCCTAACTCTTATTTGTTCCGTTTGTAGTTGTTTTTGAGCCATCAGATGGTGTTGACAGATACTAAGTTGGCAAATGTTATGGGAGGCAAGACGGCAAGAGCCTGCGATAATTGCATAAGAAAGCGTGCTCGGTGGTATTGTGCTGCTGATGACGCTTTCTTATGCCAATTTTGCGACGCTCTAGTTCACTCAGCAAACCCTTTGGCTTGTGGTCATCAAAGGGTTCGCTTAAAAATAGCTTCTTTGAAGCTATCTTCTCTAGATATTCCCACAGCAACATGGCACAAAGGGTTCACGAAAAAATCACGAACCCCTCGTTCCAGAAACAAACATGCATCTCATCAAACACCAAAATCGAAAGAACCCCGTTTGAGCTTAAGTCCACTTCATGTTGTCCCGAGTGAAAGTGATGATTTGAAAACCAAAAATTCAGATGACCAACTTCCTTATCAAGTACCCGTGTTCGATCCCTTTTCGGGTGACCCTTGTTTTTCAAAAGAATTTGAAAATTTGTCCACACCCGATGAATCCGAAGCACCATTCGATTTAAACAATTTTAACGGTTTGACGCTTCCATCCGAGTTGGAGCTAGCTGAATTTGCAGCTGACGTCGAAAGCTTATTAGGGAAGAGTCTAGATGAAGAACCATTCGATATCGAATCACTAGGAATGGTGGATTGTAGATTAGAGTCGTCATTAGACGATGTAGTGAAGGTTGAAGAAGAAGTGCATTGTGAAGCAGTCGATATGATGAGAGAGCCATTCGAGTTGAATTTTGATTACGATTCAGCTCTACCATGGGAGGAGGAAGATGAAATGTGCGTGGTGAAAAATGAGAGTGAAAAATGTGAAGTAGTTTGTGATGATCAAGTAATTTTTCACACCCAAAAAAGTTCTATAAAAATTAAGAAAATGTTGAAGTTAGATTATGAAGGAATCATTGGTGCGTGGGATGATGACAGATCTCCTTGGATCTCCGGTGACCGGCCCGAGTTGGACCCTAATGATTGTTGGCTTGACTGCATGGTATGTCTGCTTCATGTTACGTCTTAAACTCAAACTTTTCAAAAGTTTAGTTGAGACACTTTTTCTTAACAAAATTAGAGTTTGTTAAGTTGTCATATTAGCTATGACATATTAACCCCTTAACTTTAATTTATCACTGCTTATTGATAATTAACTTGATGTATTTAATCTAATGTTTCTTATGCTTTTAATAATATAACAGCGTGGATGTGGGAAAATGGAGCATTATCATTGTGGAGATATGGGGATGATGATGTGGAACTCGAGTAGGCTAGATGGAGGGCGAGAAGCGAGGGTGTCAAGATACAAAGAGAAGCGACGAACAAGACTGTTTTCGAAGAAAATAAGGTATGAGGTAAGGAAACTCAATGCCGAAAAGAGGCCAAGAATGAAAGGAAGATTTGTTAAGAGAACAAGTTTTGTAGCATAGTTAGGCCTTTCTAATTTTTAGGATTTGACCATCTAATGTTCATAAAATTTCAATAATGAGTTGAATAAAAGCACTGGGCTTTTTCAGTTGGTGGTGTTGTATATTCAGATATTCTTATCGTGGGTAGGAAACTTTGTTATCAGAAAATGTCATTGAGAAGAATGCATTTGATGGAAGAAAGTTTTTTTTTAATTGCAAAAGTGAACAATATTGGCATTTTTTCTATATTGTTCGTTGGACATCTTTTTGTAGCAGTAAATCATTAGATTTATTTCAACTCTTTTATATAATAAAGAAATTACATCAATTCATAGTAATTTTGACAAAACAATCTTATTGTAAATGTTAGGTTTAGTCTTTATTTTAGCAAAAGTCTAAGGTAGTCGAGTGTTACGTTTTTCTTTTCAATTTTGTAAGGGTCGTAGGTTTGTTTGTCCCAAGCCCAACCCATGTGTTTCACAGCTTACTTAGAGTTTGGAGTCGGTGTTTTCTTCCCCCCGCATCTCTATAAAAGAAGGGGGGAGGGTTTTAGACACTTCATTCTTTCAATACTAATCAACGTTTGGTTAGGGTTATACCTTGTTGCCCTAGTTGTAGGATACCTCTTGTTGAATCCTACTTTAATAGATCGAATTTCTTAAGCTTGTTTAAGGTTTAGTTATATTAAATAAATCTAACACAACTATAGTAGAAACTTTGTTAAGTGTATTAAAGATTATGCGAAATATAATCTTTAATATTAGAAGAATTCTTAATGAAACAGTAAACCAAGATCACAATTCAACAAACAATAAAAGCTCAAATATTATTAAGCAAATAATACGAATACTCTCAAAGTATTAGGGTTACAAAGACCTTGAAGCTATGACAATTCTATGAATGATTCGTTTTTTGGTGATATGAATCACTATGCCCTATGACCTCCTTTTATACACCAAAGAGTCCTAAACGGCTTACAATACTTTCCTAAATATATCAAATCTTTTAAATAAATAACTTATACATATCTTTTACCAAAATATCTCATACAAATCACATAAGCAGTACTAACTAAGTCATCAGTACTAACTTCTTCACTAGCAGTAGTAACTGTGAACTAGTAGTACTAACTTTATATTAGCAGCACTAACTACTTAGCATATTTTTCATTAATGTTAATGAACAACACTAACTTTAGCTTAGCAGCAGTAACACAAACCTGAGCAATAGTAACTCGAAGATCATCAAGAAGTCTTTTAATCCCAACATACCTTGTGCTCGTTCTTCTTTTTCCTTCTTTTCTGTCGTGATATAAGTAGTTGCTATATTGTGTGTTTCGAAGTTTCGCTCTAGTAATCGGGTTGTTGGTCGACTAAATTCTAACAAGTGGTATCAGAGCTTTGGTTCGCGAGTTTTACCGGTTATCTAGGATCGATCAAGAAGGGTTTCTGTTGTTCGGATCTTGAACGACAAGGTGCAGCAGGTATCGACTGTAAAGGGTTCTTGGGTCTTCGATTGCGCGGTTTTGCGACAAGGTGTAGAAGGCTTAAGGTTTTGTTGATCTTTGGTTTTAAAGATCGACAAGTTTTTTGGTACGTTTCGGGTTTTGTTGACGTAATGAGGAAGAAGATAACCAAGTTTTTCTTTTTGTAAAAGAAAACAAAGTTGACTTCAAAGTGTTACTTTATTATTAATTGGTTAATGGAGGAAAAAAAAGGAAATTCCAAGGTATTATATCAATTGTTAATAACAGGTAACAATTTTTGTTTTCTTTATTAACAAAAAAAAAGTAAAGTTGCTTACTTTTTTAAAGTGTGATTGCACAAGAGACTTTGTTGGTTTGTGATTGTGAGGTTTTTCACAAGGTTTAACAAACTAATAAAGGGATAAAGAATGACGAAAGCCAAGTTTGACATCGAAAAATTCGATAGAATTAGTGATTTCAGGTTATGGAGAATCAAGATGCATGCAATATTAATCCAAAATAGATGTGAAGCAGCTCTGGAGGTTTTACCCATGGATATGGAAGCTCAAACAAAAGCTGAGCTAAACAAGAAAGCTCACAGTGCCGTGATTTTGTGTTTAGGTAACAAGGTTCTGAGAGAGGTTATCGGGGAGACGACTGCAGCAAGCTCGAGACTTTGTACATGACAAAGTCATTGGCCAACAAGTTGTACCTGAAGAAGAAGTTGTATACATTTTGCATGCCGACTGGACGAAAGATTTCTGAGCATATAGATGAGTTCAACAAAATCGTTTTTGATTTAGCAAATATTGAGGTAAAATTCAAAGATGAAGATCTTGCTTTATTATTACTCACTTCTTTACCAGCATTATACGAACACTTTGTGGATACCTTGCTCTATGGACAGGGAGCTTTGACTTTGGAGGACGTGATGGCCACACTAAATTCAAAGGAAATCAAAGAAAGGTCTAAAGCGAAGGAGGATGATGATGAAGGGTTATATGTGAGGGAAAGAACTAATCATAGGGATTCACGTCAGTCAAGGGGAAATTTAAGATCTAAGTCTCGAGGTGGAAGACTCAAGTGCTATATTTTTCAATCTGAGGATCACTTAAAGAGAAACTGCTCGAAGAATAATCGAAAGAAGTCAACAGGTTAAGTCAAGAAAGATGAGCAACCAAGCTCTAGTGGTTCGACTTATGACAATTCTGAGGTGATGATGGTGATGAGCGCATAGGCTCTGCTAGATTGGATCATGGATTCAGTATGTTCATACCACATGACACCCAGGTTAAATATATTTTTTGATTTTTTGGAATGCGATGGGGGCAGTGTACAGTTGGGTGACAACAGGGAGTGTAAGATCAGAGGTATTAGCAAGGTGAGGATACAACTAACACCGTCAGTGTGTATACATATGTGTATGTATATTTTGTACCCATCACACGTGCAATACATACACATGCACACGTATATATACAACTGAGAGATGGGTCAAGTTTTGTGTTACACAATGCCAGGTATATTCCTGAATTGAAAAGAAACTTGATATAGTTGGGAACTCTTGAAAAAAAGGGATTTACCATAAAATTGCAGTCGGGCAAAGTCAAGGTGATTAATGGTTCCAGGGTTATTTTATCTGGAATACGAAGGGATAATTGCGTATACTCTTTGGATGGTCATGCAATGGCAGGTGAGCTTAATGCTAGTGTTGAAGAAAAAGACAGTCTTGCGCAGGTTTGGCACAAAAGACTAGGACATATCAGTGAGGCAAGACTACAGGTGCTGGAAAAGCAAGGGCTGTTTGGCAAGAACATTCTAGGTAAGCTCAATTTTTCTGAGAATTGTGTTCTGGGAAAGTCACATCGAGTTAGTTTTGGTGTAGGAAGGCACACTATTCAGGGAGTGATAGACTATGTTCATTTAGACTTATGGAGTCCGTCTCAAGTGGAATCATTAGGAGGTAAGAGGTATTTCTTATCTATTATTGATGATTATTCCAGGGGGTATGGGTTTATATCCTCAGGTTCAAACACGAAGCATTTAGAAAGTTTAAAGAGTGGAAGAAGTAGTAGAGAAACAGACTAGGAGGACGGTAAGAAGCTGAGGAAAGATAATGGTCTTGAGTTTTATAACCGGGAGTTTAAGCAGCTATGCATTGAGAGTGGGATTGCTAGACATTTGACAGTTGCTGGGATGCCACAACAGAATAGGGTAGCAGAATGTATGAACAAGACTCTCATGGATAAGGTACGCTGTTTATTAATTTAGTCTGGATTGCCCAAGACCTTCTAGGTAGAAGCGACATGTACGACCGGTTATCAATAGGTCACCATCGAGAGCGATTGAGAAAAAGGCACCTATGGAGATGTGGTCGGGACATCCAAGTGATTATGGGATGTTGAGGATTTTCGGCTGTGTCGCATATACATACGATAAACAAGGTAAGCTCGAGCCGAGATGGGTAAAATGCGTTCCTTTGGGGTATCCCGAGGGTGTGAAGGGGTACAGACTATATAGGCTTGATGATGAATCACCTAAAATAGTCACTAGCAGGAACATGGTCTTCAATGAAAGTGTCATTGATGAAGTGTCATTTTATACACTTTTTTAGGGTCGTTTAACCTCCTAAATCATGTGTTTATGCCCAAAATAGGTACTTAATCCTTCCTTTTTAGGTATTTTGCATTTGAAAGGCATTTAGAAGAAATACACATGACTTGGACTCATTTGGAGAAGAAACGGACAAGACTACGAACCTACACCAACATTGCTCAAGAATTTCTCTTCAAAAGCTAGAGACGGCGTCACAAATTACACGTGACGCTGTCACAACGATTTCCAAGACGGCGTCACAAGATCTTAAGATGGCGTCAGATTGTACAACCCAGCCCATTATCTAGAACATTCTTGTCACGACGGCATCACGATTAAAACGCGACGCCGTCGCAGCGATTTTCCTATAAATACAAATCCGATTTTAGGGTTTTAAGTGTGCAACTTTAGAGTAAAAGAAAGGGACGAACCCTAGTTCGTTTAGCAACTGTTAGGGACGATTTTAGGGCCTCAAACCCCTATTGTACTTCCTTTAATTCATGTTTTAATCAAGTAAGACTATCTTAATCATTCAATATGTCTTGTTGTGTGATTCTTATAATTTCTTGCTTTATCTTTAACATGCTTGGCTAAACCTTCTAAAGTATTTATTTATGATTATATGAAACCTAGAATGTAGATCTTAATGGTGTTGCTTCTTGTGATGGATATGCATGTTAGGTCTTAGAAAACCAGCTTTTGTTTGTATCGCTGTTGATATGTCTAGGAAAACATGATTGTGTAGAAAGGATACCATCGGGTAACAATCTTCATACTACCTTGCCCCTTATATGGTTGATCCACTCTTAATATATTTCAAATGCATTTAATATACTCTTAGGGGCCTTGTAATAGTCTTCATACTACCTTACTTGTGCGTTGCCTTAACGGAATATTAAATAGACGGCGGGTTCGTGTAATTCGTTCATGACTTAGGAAATAATTACATAGATCATCACAAGTGTGACAAAGCAACAACACTAGGAGAAGCAATCTAGGAAGTAATACATGATTAAATAAACACAGTCTTTTATTATATTGTTATCACCAGTAGCTTAGTTAATATTTAGTTTAATAGCTAAAACCAACCACCTCTCCAATATATGATTTTACCTGCTTTCATAAAATATAAAAACACAAAAAGAATCGTCCCTCAACCCTTAGAATTTTGTTAGACCGTGATCAAGCCTTCCCAACCTATTCCCCTAGAGAACGATAACAACCCCCGAGTCTTGCCTATACTACTACTACAACGGTTAGGTACTCTGCCTAGGGAGTTGTAAAACTTCGTGTAGAAGTCTTACGACGACCGCATCTTAGGTACACTGCCTAGGGAGTTGTAAAACTTCTTGTAGAAGTCCCTTACGACAACCGCAACAAGTTTTTGGCGCCGCTGCGTGGGGAATAGTTAGGTTTTGATCATAGTTTAGCTTAGTTCTACTTGCTTGAATCCTTTCAAGTAAGATTTAATTTCCGCATATTAGCTTTCTCGTAGTCTATCTGTTCTTTGTGTTATCTGTTTCGTAACCCATTCTCGTCAACCACCATGGGAGACGAGAATCCTATCCGCACTCTAGGAGACTACTCCAAACCTAGCCACGAGGGCTATAGGAATACCATTGAGCTCCCCGTAGGGAACAACGTGGTACCTCTTCGATCCGACACCATCCGGTTGGTGCAAAACGGATGCTCATTCCACGGACTTCGGTCCGAGGATCCAAACCAACACCTCAAGGATTTCCTAAAACTAGTGGACTCACTTGACCTTGACGGTGAAAATAGGGAAAGAACGCGCCTGCGTTTATTTCAATTTTCCCTTCACGATCAAGCTAGAAATTGGCTTGAACGTCTTCCAGAAGGATCTATCACCACATGGGAGGATCTTACTACCCGATTCCTTGCTTAATTCTTTCCACCTCGAAGGACTTCAAAACTCTGCAAGGATATCCTGGTGTTCCAACAACATCAAGGAGAATCTCTTTCTAAAGCATGGACTCGTTTCAAGGACTTATTCTGAAAAGTCCCTCACCATGGAATTGATCTTTTCCTTCAAGTGCAAATATTTTATGACCGCATTGATCACACCCTAAAACAGACCATGGACTATGCCGCCGGAGGCCGGCTAAGGAAAATAAGTGGGAAAAAAGCTTGGGCCACTATCGAGGAAACGACCCTGTCGCCCCGGGAGAAGGGGGCCTTGACTATGAAAACCCCGACATTGAACAGTTACTAGGGGTCATGGAACGTAAAGTTGATACACTCATGAAGGAAGCAATCTCGCTAATGGGAAGAAGCGAAAGCGTATTTGGAATGACAAGCAACACAATGTATCAGCTACCCTCAGAACCATCTCGACAAGAGGAATTCGAGGATCTTGTGATGAATTTCATACTCGATCAAGAAGAAAAAGTTAGGCAACTCGAAGAGTATATGTGTGTTATTGGAAGCGATTTCATGCAACTCTCTTTGGAGGTGGTAGGGAAATTAAGGGAGGAGATAAGAATTGAACAAAATAGAACCAAGAAAATCAAGAAGATCACAAGGTATCCCGACACTGAGGATTTGAAACCCCTTAATGATCATAAATTCTCAGAAACTCTTACGAAAGAGGTACCCTCCCATACACCAAAAATTGTCTCACCAAAGTCACTCTATGTCAAACACGTCCGCACAATCTTCCCTAGTCCACCTCTTATAAGGGAAAGTACCTTTGGCTTTAAGCCTGGTACAAATAATAACTGAAACATCAAGTCTCGACATGATGCAAAAAATTTGAGCCCTAAAAGTTCACCATAAATTCTCCCATCATTTGAGGTATACACATTGCCCATGACTTACCCGGATGAAGTAGAAGAGATTATAGAAATCCCGATGGAGGTGGAACCTTTGGAAGAAACACAACTAGTCGATTTAGGCTTGAATACTTGTAATCATAACATTCCTATTAGTTCTAAGGAAATTCCTTGTTTTGATGAGTTGGAGCCTCAACCAAATCCCTTACCAAATTGTCCATCCTTATATGCAAGTCTAGGAGAAGAAAGAGGTCCCAAACCAACCATCAAACCACATAGTCCAGATAGTTTTAGGATGAAGAAAGTAGATCATTTGACCAATCATACACCACCTTCACCTCATGTGGCGTCTTTCCACCCTAAGGATATGTATTGCAATTATCACCCATGCATTGGCGACCCTAAGAAACATTATGGATTTAAACCGGGTTTATTAGGACATAATGGATCCATAGGTGTTGATTTTTCGAACATGGAAATGATAGGAAATAAGTGAGAATTAGAATCTAAGGAAGTTTCTTTTTTAGGAAGAATACTTAGATCACCCGTTAGGCTAAAAGAAGTAAAGAAGGTTAGGATAAAAGAGACACACCATTTGGAGCATATAATTCAACAACCACATTTTCAACATTTGACTCCTTCTCACAATAATGGTGTATACCATTACTATCACCCGTACTTGAACTCAAGTGTAGGGGAACCTTCCCCTTTATCTGTTAAATAAGCATAGAGCCAGGCTCGTGACTCGAACAAAAACAAGCGCTTCTTGGGAGGCAACCCAATATTTACTTTTCCCGCACATTAGGAGTGTCTTGTGTTTTATTCTTTTCACTTTATTCTATCATGTTTGAACTATCTTGTAATCATGCTTTGTATTGTTTTTAACCACGTCTTAATTTCAATCAAATGTATTTTGTAAACAATAAGTGTAGGGGAATTTATTCGGTTTTTAGAACCAAGCTCAAACATGTTAAATAAATTGTTTAGATTAATTCACGTCAGTTTCGAGTCATATGAGTAAATTGTCAATTCTCAGGGTTTATGCAGCTATTTTTACAAGAACTAACTTATGGAATCAAGTGTAGGAAATTTTTCATCGAAAAAAAAAAAATTTGTTTTCACAGAACGTGGAGACGACGTCACGATTTACACGAGACTCCGTCACCACGACACCTGTGACAGGGTCAGGATTATCCTGACGGCGTCAAACGCCCAGGTTCAAAAAACTTAAAGTTTTTAATTATTTTTGAAAATAAAACCTGCATAACTTTTAAAATATGAAATCTTTTGTTATAAACCTGCAAAACCAATAAGTTTGACAATTCTCTCATCCTATCTTTACTACTTTATCGAGTCAAACACTAAATTCATATTGTATATTTATATATCGTACATTTTATGCTTGGTATAGTTGTCATTATCTTTGATTACAGGTTATATTTGATGAGAAGAAGCTTGGAAGTTCTTAGGAAGTTTCATTAGATGATTCTTGAAGGACGATTTAACCAGTTATCGCATGTTTCTTCTCCATTGTTGAGCAAACCAGGAAGAACTAGTTTCTTTTACTTATTTTCTTATACCTTTATTCGTTTTTTACGGGTACCTTTATAGAACATTGGAGACAATGTTCAACTTAAGTGTAGGGGGAAATAAGCCTTAGAAACTATTCTTTCATTTGTCATTTGCTTTGTCCTTGAAATGATAGGTAATACATCGAAACATAACATAAGAGGTAATTTTTACCCAAATTTAAAATTTTTATGACACATACCGACGAAAACCGAGTATTAATAGCTTCTTATGGATATGAATTTATGACTAGCACAATAACCCTCAGAATTCCATCCAAAAAATGTGAGGCTCGCCTTTAGATCTTTAGGAATTTGGGTATCTATTATTGATGCCCAAGATAGTTTATACCTTTAGCTTTCTCGAGTTAAGGAGTGAGCAGTCATATGTGTTTATTCTGTTATCCCACTAGTTTAATCCATTACACAACTATGTTCTTTACCAAAATGCTAGAAAATAAGAAGAAATCTAGAGAGAGAAAGTAGAGAGAGAAACAAGAAGATTAGATAGAAAATGGAGAGTTACAAGTGAAGTGAAATGTAACCAACA
>BQNB010111088.1:0-19895 GCA_026074375.1 Tanacetum coccineum
GTTGATATTGAAAATGTGGCAGTCTGCTCCAGCCTTCGATTACCAAATAACAAATGTGCATTTATAGAGTCTAGAGCCAACGAGATCCTTCAAAAATCTCACTAGGACACAAATTCCAATATACAAAATGTCGTACATCATTATACAACATTCGGTATCAAAAAGTCCTATGCATTATCCTTGTGATAATTGCCAAAACATTCAGAGTGATACTCTTTAGTATTCACAATGATGAATGGAAATCCTTCCAGAGTCAACATCAAACAGCTCTGCGGTAGGTAACTTGTGAGATTCTAAATGAATCAAGCTTGTGTCAACTGGATATCAATTTTGGTCCAGTACATGAATTGACGACTCAATCAGAAAGATAGTAACTATCTGATTCACTCTTACCATGTTGTCTGTTTTGAGACGTTTCGGTAATGAGAACGAGCAAGTACGGTGAATCTAATGCAATCGCATTAGAGGATCTAATACATCCTTTAAGCTGGAAACCCTGTTAAGGAGGTTCTTCTAAATTGAACCTACCTGATCACAGGTACAGTATTTATACTGTAAAACGGTCCTCACGAAACTGGAGGTTAATCTAACCAAACTCAAGACGAATGACAAAGCCATATTCGTCTATATCTGTTGTTTATCACTAACATCAATTTTTAGGTATAAGTGATGGCGTTACAACCTCATTCCAGCGAAGTCAAGATTCAAGACCGCATGCTCAATCAACAACGATAAATACATGATGAAAGCTCAAGCACACGTGTCAAAGTCTTCCGCAATCTCTGATGTACAAGCACTTCCTCAAAAGAACATTTTTGACAAGATTGCCGGACAATAACAAAGATATATCTTACAAGTGGATCAAGTACTACTCCTACCATGATGTGGTACAAGTAATCATGTTAAAGAAAATGTTGAGGGAGATTGTTAGCAAGCTTTCAAGACCTTGAGCATGAGGGTGGAGACACAAGATCGCAAGGCGGCATAAAGATTCAAGGATAAAGATTCAGAGATCTTAGTAGTCAAGACAAATCAAGGCCAAAGACCACGATATCAGTATTTTGTCAAAGAATATCAAGTTAAAGATCAAGATCCAAGATCACAAGCATGCAAAAGGATCTTCAAAAGAATTCCCAAGAACACAAGGCTCCAAGACTCAAGACGTCACAAGAAGGATCCACAATTGAATGACCACCCCTTAGGGGGAGATTGTTAGCCGTGTTTTTAGTAAAGTGATGATCATTATTGATCCTGAGCCTTGTGTAGAAAAACGTAGTTTACGAGAATCTCTCTTAAGTTAATAGGGCCTAGTTGTCGGGCTTAAAGCCCATTCTTAGCTTGGTCCGGCCCATATAACACATAAGAAAGCCCACAAGGCTTGTCCACTCTATGTACTATATAAAGCCCTCTCCAAGTGTGAAAAGGGTGTTGCTTCTCATTTTTCTTTCTAGTGCAAGTAACCATTCTCTCTTTTATTTCTCTCTTTAGTTCTTTCTCTCTCTAAGATTTTTCTTATGTTATTTTGTGTTTTTGGTGATGAAATGATATCATCTAACATGTGGTATCAAGAGCTTAGTTTGCGTTTGGTGATAAGTTGTGGTTATTTGGTTTAAGCTTATTCGTGCTTACAGGGCTATTATTTACGGCTTAATTTGATTTTTTTGTTTTGTGCTTTTTGAATTAAAGCTTCAAACTTTATTGCTAAAAACATTCTCATATAACTGTCTTGGCCTTTTGTGTTTATCAAAAACAGTTTGTAGTTTTTGTTTGTTTCTCACTATTGTAGCTTAGTTTATTGGTTTTTATGTTTTTTTTTCTTCTTTTTTTTCAAACATCATCTAAACTATTTCTATGAAATTATGCGTTTAAAATGGAATAACAAGAACGTTGTGTTTTTGTTTGTTGTATCCTAGGCTGTCTTTTTCTTGTTAAAGTCTTTCAACATCTCTTGCCAATAAAAACAAACTCAAAACTCTATCATTAAATCTGTTGTGTCATTGTGGTTTTCTATTCGTGCTATATTGTTCCTCTCTATCAGCTTATTAAAGTTTTGTTACGCTTTAAAGGTCACGACCTCTTTTTCTAGTTTCTTAGACTTTTACTTGTTTTCATTTTCGTGGCTTATTTTATGCTTAAAAGCTTATATCTCAAGCTTATTCAAGCTTATTTTTTGGTTTGCTTATTTTCTTGGTGGTCCACACGGTTTGTAACATCAAAGAGACAAGATCCAAGTTTTAAGGCTACAAGGACGATAAGGTTTTGTTGTTTCGGTTAAAGACAGAAAGCCAAGGACGGTTTGTTACATTTTGAAGGACATGGATATCGGAGTTTCTTATTGGGGACGAACTCGCAACTCTCTTTAACGATCTCGCAACTCTCTTTATCACTTAACTCGCAGTTTCTTAGTGGTGAACTAGAACTCGCATGCTGCTTTCATTAACCGAACTAGCAGTTGTACTTATCCAAACGAATTCAAATATCAATTACAAACGGATTAGCAGACTCTTTAAGAACCAAATTGTCGCGCATCCTGTTTGTGAACCGATGTTAGCAATTGGAAATAAGGGTGTGAATCTCCTTGAGAAACCTTTTCCTTCCCTCTTCATGTTCCCAAAAATTTTCTTTGTGTGAGAGGGAGTAACAAAAATCCTCTTATGATTTGACATATCACCAACTTGTTGATCCAAAAAGACTTGCACAAACCTTGGATACATTAAAAATTTGTTCACATTATCCAAGTTCTTTACCATACGTTCAAATATGTATTTGGAAAAGTTAAACTTTTGGTTTGTGGCTAGGCAAATAAGTGCAGAGACCATGGTGCTACTAAATTCATTCCATGCAGTAGTCTTAGCACTTAGGCATTGCAGAATTGTATGAATGAGGAATTTCTATTAAGGGGAAAAGAATGCCTTATAGAAAGTAAGTGTAACATCTGAGAATTTTCGAAATTTTGAATGACGATTTCAATCTTTGACTTTTCAAGTCTAACTTGACTTATAAAAACGATCATCTAAATCACGTATGCATGGCTCGGACTCTAAAGCAATTTGATGTGAAACGACATTCCTGACAACTTTTTAGTTTTGACCGAGATCCGAAAACAGTCAGAAGGTGAGTGAAACGTCCTCGCAAAATTTTTGAGCACAACGCGTGCCGACCCAAAATAATTAAATTTATATTTAATTATCATAATTTATTAAATAAAAATATTGAATAAATTAATTATATTGTTAATCGAAAACGTTTGTTAAAAACGCAGTTATTGAAGTTAAAATTCATTTTACGGACAAATTTGTCGAAAATATACAAAATAAATAATAAACGTTTTAAATAAATTTTATAAAACGTTTACAAAGTAGTCGAGTGAATACTCATTTTTATCATTTTATAAAATCTAATGATGTAGGTATAAGATGTTTGAGATTTAATCATGATGGAAATGTTAGAAAACTATTGGTTTAAAACTTAATAAAATTCAATTTCCACTTCCAATGATTTTATGTTTTGTTATCGGCAAAACTTGGATAGATCGTAAAATATAAATATTTTTTTTCTCGGTTTATTTGTATTAACAAAACCCTTTACCACCCAGGTAAGGCCAACGTAGTAGTTGACGCTATAAGCAGAAAGACAAGGCATCATGCCTTGTTAGTTAAATCACTTCAGATGGTAATTACCACAGATTTCTATGAGCATATCAAAACAGTTCAGCATGAAGCATGGGAGAATGGAGACATAAATTCATAGCGACTTGTAGGTTAGGTGCACAATATAGTTATGGACTCACGAGGACTCAGAACAAGTTTCAGAAGGATTTGGATACCGAATAATAAAGAGCTCAAAAAGTTGTTGCTCGAAGAAGCTCATAAGTCGAAATATTCATTCTCCCAGTGCCACCCAAGATGTATTATAATCTTAAACCAGATTATTGGTGACCAGTAATGAAAAGAGACATAGTAAAGTATGTCGAACAGTGTCTTACTTGTCTCCAAGTTAAGACCATCAACAACCTTATGGTAAATTACAGCCTCTATGAGATTCCTGTATGGAAATGGGAAAATATCACTATGGATCTTATCACCGAATTTCCTAAGACACTATGTCAATGTGATGCCATTTGCGGGTAATGTCGATCAACTAACTAATATGCAATCATTCTTCACATCAAGGAATCGATGTCCTTAGAAGCTCTTTATGAGTATATCTCGCGATGGAGTGCGAGCTAGACATGGGTACAATCTCTATAGAATTCTGATAGAGCCAACAAAATTACTTCTAGATTCAGCAAAAATTTCAAGAGGACTAATACCGCCTAAACTTATACCATGTTTTTGGCGCGTTATTATATATAATCTTATCATTTTCTCCGATAAACTTTTGAATACATAATAGCAAGAAATGTGCAGTTCGTTGTGAAGAATGTCCCGAGCTCAAAGCGGAAAAAAGATGAAAGTATTTATGACACCTCAGAAAGCAAGATAACCAGAAATACTATAGACTAAGCAGAAAAAGACAGAAGTACACCGCTTACAATGCCTTGTGCGTCCGCACTTCCTTCCAAGGTCAAGAATTAATGACTTAGTCAAGAATCCATTTTACTCACCAAGTACGCCGTCAAAATATTTATTTTGAGTGCGCGCACTTCCTATTCACTATTAAAATTAAGATAAGTTATTAAATGAATTCGCAATACCACCACCAAGTACGCCGCACCAAATATTTATGTATGTCGTACTTTCACCCAAAAACATCCTATAAATAGAGGCCAATTTTACACTCTCAAATAATTCCCTTCATAGACTCTCTATCATCCCACACACCACTCAATCTCATCCCAAGGATATCCAAACACCACTTCCAACACTTCTCCTAAACATTGTCAACCAATAACCACCACAATTATTAAAGATCCAAGAATCAAACACGAAAATGAAAAGATCCATTAGATTAGTGAAATAAAGGATGTTTCTTGTAGAATCAACTTATGTTTATTAACTCCTTAGCCATGAGAGGCGAAAAAATTTCTCATGACTACTCCAGTAAAGTTATAATAATGAATAAGTGTATGGTATGATTGTTATCTTTGTAATCTCAAGCTTAATGTTGAAAACTTATTGTGTCTATCTTACACTTGATTATCAATTAATATTAATACTCATATTGTATAGTTAAAAGACCCGTTATAATTATATGGTATTAAAGATTTTGGTCTACGGTCCTTTATCGACTGTGACGAGAAATCCACTTTTCGTAATTTGAATAAACAAAATAATTGTTTTGATATACAATAATAACTGATTAATTGATGACTCACATTTGGACTAGTTAGATTATATATATAATCTAGTCTTAATCTAAGATTAGTTAATTTGTGAAAACATTTTCTGACGAAAAAATCTTTTATAAGTTAAAGCCCTATCTTTGAGATCGTAATCATCACCACTGCTTATGAATTATTTGAAACTATCCGAGTAGTCATCTATATTATTATTTAGTACAACGAAAGTTATTTTAAAAACTGTTAAAGTTTATTTTTCCTGATTATCAGAACACGACTCAAATCCCAGTGGACGACTGTTCCTTACCTAAAAAATTATACTACAGACGTGGGTTAACTTTTACCCGTGTTGGTTCCATCTAATATTTTACCATAATTCTAGTCTATAGAATTGAAAGCTATTGATACACATCAAGACTTAGATTCTCATCTAGTCTTTATTTTAGCCACAGCCTATCACCAACAAACATATGACATAGTAAGACCAGTCAGACATCGGAGAACATGCACGGAGCTTATGCTAATAGACCTTCGTCGATAGTTGGGTAAATACTTTACGTTAGCAGAATTCTCTTAAAATAACATTATCACACAGTAATAAGAAGCACCATACAAAATGTTGTACGATGAGAAAGTGTCCCTAACCCAGATGCTAGGGGAAATCTGGACCTGAGAGAGATAGCTAGTTATGATGTCGTACAAAAAACCAATGAAAAGATCAATCAGATTAAAGAGAGACTTAAAATGGCACAGGATCGACAAAAGTACTATGCTGACAAAAGAAGATGACCTATAGAATTTCAGGTCGGGGATCGTGTGTGACATCCGTTAATTTTGAGGTCAGCAACCGAAAGCAAACGTATGATAATTTATTCTCTTGATTATTTATGGAGTCACTTTTATGTGGTCACATTACTCTTAGCATTTAACGCTTATTTTTGTGCAACTCGTGTTTCAAGTCACTATTTATCCCGAGCTTTATTTTTATTTTCTAAATTTTATAGAATTTATTTTATTATTTTTAGTCGGTTTTTATTAAAATCGTCAATTTAATTATCGCGAGTCATGCTTTGATAATTGTTGATCCATTTTAACGTCTAATATCGCATTCTTTAAGCTTTTTTAAGATAGTTATGCTAGATAAAATCTAAACACAACTTAGTTGTAAAACTTTGTTTTGCGATTAATACTAAAGATCAATGCCGGAAAAAAAAAAAAAAATATTATTCTAATCTTAATATAAATTTTAGAAGAATTTTTTAGTAACACAAATACAACATAATTTCAACAATAAAAAGTCTCCAAATTATTATTACAAACTCTATATGATACTCTCCTACATTAGGTTACAACACCTTGAATCATGAATTTAAATGACCAAGATACTAAAATATAAGCCCTAGTCCCTACCTTATTATACTACACAAGAGTCCTAGTCAATTTACAATATTTTTTTCACTACAAACATAATTATACTCAAAGATCAATTCTATAAATAACATCACATATCTCAAAGTAATCTATCTTCAGCAATCCTTTATCTTTAGCAGTTGTAACCTTTCAGCAGTTTAACTTTGTACTTAGCAGCATAACTCTTGAACAAAGCAGTAGTAACTTATACATCAGCATCATTAGCTATGTACAGAAGCAGTAGTAACTACTTAGAATATTTTTCTTCAATCATTCACAACAACAATACTAATTCTTTTTTTATTTTTTTTTTTGATTTTAGTTATTTTTATTTTTTACTCTAGCGATACTAACATATACTACATAGTAACCTGCAGTACTAATATACAACTAGACAGTACATTAATAGCATTTAGAAGTACTAAGTTACACTAGTATACTAAGTTACACAAGCAGTACTAACTACTATAGCATATTTTTTTCTATTAATATTACTAATGCTCACTAATTTTCATAGCACAGTAACACAAACCTTAGTTGCAGTAACTTCAAAAAGGCTTAATCCAAAACCTCCCTAAACTTGATATTCTCCTTCAAAATCTCAGTTTCTTTATTGAAAAGCTTCATTAATCACCAGCGGGATGCTTCCAAACACTTCATTCAGAGTACATAAGCGCCTTCCTTAAGATTTTCTTGCACCAATCTAAAAGCTCAAATGCCCTATTTCACACTCATAATCAACTAAAGCTTCACATCATTGAACATTTGACTTAGTGTGTGATTTATAAGTGGATACATTTTCTCAACCAAGAGATAATAAATTATGAACTGCATTGTTACACAATGAACTCCACAAGAATCATAAAGCTTCCAGTTTAGCACTTTAACTAATCCTTGTTGATTCTTCCATACACTAACTTCAACATGATTTGAACAACAGGCTCTTTAATGAAGAAGTCAGAAATGATCCATGTAAATGTCCCTGTGCTCTGTCTTTTTAAATCTAGTCATGTAACTATGCGCTCCAAAAAACTTCAAGTCTTCTTTGTTTAAAGTTTCTAAGCATCTTTCAAAGTTTTAAATCATCAGAAATTATCTCGCTCTGATAATTTGTAAATAACTTTTCTTCCCTTCTTGTAGATCTTTGTAGTCCAACATTGGTTGAGATTCTATAGTAGATAAAGGTGTAGCATCATAGTTATACTCTCAAATCACTGGAATATTTCCAAACATTGTTTAAGCACTTCAGTAAACTCTTATTCTTCTTCAACTTTTTGCTTTTTAGATCTAGCTTTCTTGTTCCAGAGCTTCTCCCTGCTCTCTTTAAACTGCTTTCTTGTGCTATCTCTGCTTCATTTTTCTTGGAACTCTCTTCCATCACTTCTACTTTCTTGGAACTCTCTTCCATCAACTTAGTTCTGTAGTCAACAAAGGTGTTTACCCTTTTGAAAGCTTTGTCAAATAATTCTTGAATATTGGAAAAGGACTTGTTCTTTAAGCTTTTAGGCTTCCATCCTTCCATGTTTTTTTAAATAAGTACACATGATACTCCTTTGTTGAGCTCTTGTTGGAGGTATGTTCCTTTTCTCTTCTACTCTCTTAGCTGCAAAATGTTTTCTTCTTTGCTCTAAGAATTGTACAAACAATCTTACCTTTTCTTCATCAGTTAATTCTTCTTGCTCCTGAGCTTGTAATATTTGAGCCAATTGATAATCAACATCAATCTTAGCCTGAATATCATTCCATTCTTCAGTTAAAGCAACATTGGCTTCATCTTTTTTTCCTGTCAAGTCCCTCCTCTCATCAAATTCAGCTGTAATCTAAATACGATCTTGTTTCAAACAAACTGATTAGATATTTCCTTCTTCATCTTCAAAGGTTCATTCTACATGATCTTTTACCGTTGTCCTAACCTTTACATGTTGATGGTTTGTTGAGAAGAAACTGCTAGGTGGTAAGTTGCTTAGCTCCACTATAAATAACAAGCCCTTTAGCCTTGGATCTTGTGCTAGCAGCTGTAACTGTTGTAGCAGCAGTTGTTGTTGTAATTGTACCCTGCTCTGGTTCTTGTAACATAACCTTGTCAGCCTTGGGTTTTGCACTTTTCAAAGCTGCAAGTGCTTGAGCTAAAGTAACTTCATCAACACTTAAGTTCACATCTTTAGAAGCAACTTCAGTTTCAACAACCACTTCATGATCAACTTCAGTTTCAACAATCACCTCATCACCTTCAAGATCATTTACCCCAAACATGTCTTCATCTCTGTGAACATTGACCAGATAAATGTCTTCATTAGTATCAATATCATCAATCCTCCCTTGTTTGGATGCATCCTCTTCACTCAAACCTTCATCTTTAGAGGATTCAATCCTAGCTGACAGACCAACATTGTATAATCTTTTAAGCCTATGAGTTTTTGACCTATTCTTCTTTTCTAGTCTCTTGACCCTCCTTTTCAACTATAATCGCCTCAAGCTTAGAGCGCTTAGTTTTCTCCAGATCAATAACTCTATTTTGTAAGTTGGTACATAATTCCATCAATTCCTTTAGTTTCAGACTATCCTCATCACTTCGAGGTGTGTTAACTCCTGCGAGCAGTGAACCATTAGAAGTTTTAGATACATTCTTAAACCCAGTTTGAGCAATTATGTCCCCTATGATTTCTTGGCACCTAGGACCACTACCTGAACCAATTCCCTAAGTATTAGGTTCATTAAGTGTTTCCCATGGATCAAGTCTTATTTGTATGTTACCCCTATCCTGCTCTGCATCTAAGCTAGTAGCAGAGGGCACCCTTTCCAAACTGTCATACATCTCCTTTCCCCATAGCTAGCTCTCATCTGCAACATTGTCTGTAGGACACTATGGTGGGAGTACCTCAGTGTCTTTCCTCTTGCTTCCTAGGTTTTTTGTTTCTTTATAAGGCGTAGATGGTTGATGTTGAATAATGGTGGTGTGTGATGGGGATCAATGTATTGCTGAACCATCACCTTCATTTAGGCTTGATTTGTACCATCATTGTTGAATCATACAGGAGGTGTTTCCTCTTCCAAAATCGCGTTTTCCTACCTTCTCAGTTTTCTAAATAATCTTTTAGTGTGGAAGAGGATGTAACAAAAATCCTTTTATGATTTGACATTCCTTCCAGTTGTATTCTCGCCAAAAACACTTTACAAATCTAATACATCAAGAATTTTACCTAGACACATTCTCCAAGTTCTTCACCATACTTTCAAAAATGTATTTTAAAAAGTTGAACTTCTGGTTTGTAGCTAAACAAATAATTGCAGAAGTGATCAATTAGAATCACATACCTTTTATAAATATATATTAATAAATATAAAATATACTTATAAATATCTAATATTAAGTAAGGATAATAAACAAAAAATCACAATTATAGTAATCCGGGAGTATGATTCCCCAGTCGTTCCAACGAGGACAATGCTAATTGAAAGTCGACGAGCGTCGTTTTGAGAATCGATGCTTGAATAACCAAGAATTGATACTTAGTTTTCTAAAACTACGGAAAAATTTAAGGCAACAACTTAAATCACTTAAGGGAAAACAAATTTTAACTAAAAACGCAAACTGGAAATCCTAAACAGGACCTAAATTATCAAGATTAAGTCCTAAAATAAATTTTTTGGTTTTTATAAGTCTTAATTGACTAAAAAGCTAGAACAAATAAAACTAGAAAAAAAACAAAAGAGATTAGGGGTTAAAAACTCTAAAAACATGACGGATAATATTTTTTTTTCCCCCCCCCCGTTCTTTAAAAAAACAAAGATTTGCAATTTTAACACCAACGAAAGAAATATAAATTTTCTAGGTTCTAAATGTTAAAATAAAATTATCTAAACAAGAGCTGATTTTTTTTGACTTTTTTATAATTTTTTATGAATTAAAAACGATTCTAATGAAATTAAATGTCTAAAAATACTAAACAATTTATAAAAAAACTGGAAAAATCATGAAAAGTAACTTGAACATGTAAACCCTAATAAAAAATGAGATGAGAAAATCACTTATCTGAATAAGCTGTGGACATAAGCAAAAGTGGCTTATAAGATACTTTTGCTAAAAATGACTATAAAACCATAGATTTGCAAACAATAATCGAAAGAAAGTCCCCAGGCAAGTGTAGTGCGTGTGTTGTGTAAAACGTTTTGAAATTGGTATAAGGCGACCAGGTTCGAGCCTTGCTCACTCCGGGGCTTCCCTAGTCCAAATGTTTTTGATTTTTGCCTTTTTTTATAACTTTTTGGAAAAGCACTAAATAACAATTTTTTGCAAAAGCACATTTTATTAATCACAAATAAACACAAAATTAACTCATTAAAATGACAGAAGAAGCAGTAACTATACTAAGAACTTAAACAAACTCTAACTGTTGAACTTTTAGCTCAATAAGCATAAACCAAAAAAAGAGAATTAAGCAAAAAGCAGATGATAAGGCATATCTAAAAAGCTCTTAAGAACAAAAATAAGCAACTAAAATAAGCTAGAATGGCATAAAACTCAAAAAGCTATAAAACTTAGAAATTTTAAGCTAAATGCGCAAACTCAAGCTTAAATAAGCTCGAAACTAAAGAAAATAACTAAAAGGACTTATACTAACCTAATAAGCTATAACTAACTAGAATAAGCAAATCAATAAGTAGATAACCTTAAATAAGCAAATGAACCATTTGGCCAAAACTGATAATCAAAAAGGCCATAGTGACATTTTCTAGCTTAAAAATAAGCTGCATAAAGGATCCTTATGCTTAGTTGGCTTATACCACTAAGAAAATTGCCCAAAAACTACAATAGCTACAAAAAAACGTATTATTTGAAATTCAAATAAGCACTTAAAAAGCTTCATGAAAAGGCTATCTCACACTGACTCAACACTTAGACAAATTTTTGATACTTTTGCAAATCTAACAAATCACACACATTTGACTTAAATAATAAGCACACAAACAGATCCTTATAACTTTAACCTACAAACAGAATTGACTTTATCACCTAAAGAACAATAACAGACACACCAAAAATCATTTTGTAAATTCAAGAATAAGAACAAAAACAAAATGAAAAGATTTCTCTCAGAACTTTAGTAAAACTAAGCAATTACTATGACATGTTTTACTGCCTCAAACTCAAAATGACAAATGCAGTCTAATGACTTTTGTTATAACCACGATTAACACATGCAAAACGCAAAACCTTCAAGATAATCAACAAAATAGCAAGCACAAAACTCTAATAAGCAACTTGAATAACATAACTTAACCATTGTAAACCAGTAACTCTTAAACTTAAAATTTGAATTTAACACCTAACGAGCTTTAACAAACTGTATTTTAAGGACTAATATTACCTAAATCAAGTTGACTCAAAGCACAAAGCAGGTTTTGACCCATTTTCACCCATCCAAGCAGTTAAACCAAACATCCCTTTAAAAACTTAAAATGCCTTGTTTACTTGCAAACTTAATTTTTTTATGAACAACCCTTTAAGACCAGATATCTAAAAAGCATAATAAGCAATATTAACAAATTCATATAACAAATAAGCACTAAATCAAGCTAAAACAGTTATGCAAGAGATAAGCTATTAAATAGATTTCAAAGAAAACTTGTACAAATGAAATTTTAAACTACAACTAAGCATTCATAAGCATTAGACATCATAACAAAGCACAAATAAGCAAATAAGAACAGACAATAAGCAATAATAAGCAGTAAAACAGTAAATAAGCTTAAAAAGTAAAAATGAAAACTTACAAACACCCTTGCTCAAAACAGGTGTAATAATAAAATCTACATGTCATCCCTAGCTTTCAAAAACAAACTAGTGAGAGGTTCTTAAGCTCTTCCCAGCAGCTTATCAATCCAAAAAGCTGAGTGTTTAAGGGTGGATCTTTTTAGTACATTGTTCAGATTTTATGATTATAACAGGAAATAAAAGAGATTAAACTGTAAAAAATAGAGGTTTGATCAAAGACAAAAAGCTTAAGTGAAGCTTTTAGTAAGATCTAAAGCTCTCATAGCTATTCCAAAGCTTGACAACTTATATAAAATGATCAAACACAATATCTTAAAACACAACCTCTAAACTTTATCATTAAAAACTTAAACTTTTACAAAGAAAGGAAAAACATAAATGCTTTAAAACCTACTAAAAATAACATTAAAAGAGACTAATAAACTTAGACCACCTACTAAAAAAAACTCCACTTAACCACATCTAGGGTAAGCCCTCTAATTTATAACCGTAGAAGGAACCTAATCCTTGCTGAGTTCTGTGTTGAGAGGAAAAGAAGCTTCAATCTTGGCCCTTTAAATCATCCTGTGCTTCTTTAAATCATTCAAAGAAATCAACGAGATTACTTTTCAAACGACACATTTAGAGGTCGTTCTATTGTATCTTGTGCTATTGTATTATGAAGTAACGCTCCCGGACATATTTTCCGCTGCGACACATTTTTGGGGGTGTTACAGTAAGCTTTTGAGAAAGTTTTTCATACCCCATTCTTGTCAGTTCTTTAAAAATAGTAGCATTGGATAGACAATCAATACCTTCAGCATCTTCAAGTCTAAGATCCCTTCTTACTATGGATTTAGTTAGAATCGCCCTCTTTCCATCCACTAGGGCTTGCAACTGTACTTCCCTATTGACAGTTATCGCTTTGGCAGTAGCCCAGAATTGCTCAATACATGAAGCATAGATTATAGGATTGATCGTTTGGGAATATTTAATAGGGTTTGCATTCAGAAAATCAATAATTTACTCAAACCCGTCACTTTCAGCAGGTTTAGACAAAAATGCTACCAAATTGTGAGTATCAAAATTTTTTTGAGTCGACATTGTTGGGTTTTGATGATAAATGATAAAATTAAGTTAGGGTTTATGATTAGAGAGTATATGAAAGATTAAAATCGGTTGAATGAGTGATTGAAACTCTTAATCGAAGTATTTATGAAAATACCTTCAACGGCACTAACGTTTACTAGCAGTTGTAAGTTTATGCCTAGCAGCACTAACTTTCAACAGCAGTAGTAAGTTTATGCCTAGCAACATTAACTTTCACCAGCAGTTGTAAGTTTATGCCTAGCAGCATCAACTTTCAACAACAGTAGTAAGTTTATGCCTAACAGCATTAACTTTCACTGGCAGTAGTAACCCAGCAGTAATAAGTTATGCCTAGCAGCATTAACTTTGAGTTACCAGCATTAACTTCAATTCCATTCCAAACAACTTTTCCATCATCAAATTAACATTTTGGCTCACAACAACTCTTTGTCTGTTTTTTATTTCTCTCAATTCTTTTTACTCACTTTTCTATTTGTCTATTTTTGCTTTCTCTCAATTCTTTTTGCTCACTTTTCTCTCTGTCTGTTTTTGCTTTCTCTTAATTCTTTTTTCTCACTTTTCTCTTTATCTGTTTTTGCTTAGCTCTCTTTCTGTTTTTCAACTCACCACATCTCTCAATTCTTTTTCTCACCAAATCACTATGTCTGTTTTTATTCTCACATCTCTCTTTCTGTTTTTATTCTCACCAATTCTCTCAATTCTTTTAGCTCACTTAATCACTCTGTCTATTTTCTTTAATAACCAGCTTTTCTATTAATTGTCTAACATTTTTCTGCAAAAATGTTAGTCCAAAAACCACTTTCCATACATTAGCAGTATTAATTATACCTAGTAGTACTAAGTATAACTAACAGCATTAACTCAGCAGTATTAAGTATAACTAGCAGCACTAATTATACTTAACAGTAGAAACTTGAAGCTAGCAGCACTAACTCAAATCCCATCCTTAGCTGGTTTTCCATTTCATTCTAAACATCCTTCCTTTAATCAAGACTTCAAAGATTAAGCATACCAATACTAGCAATCAGATATTGAAATCTACTTACATCAAATACTTTTGTAAGCAAATCTGCAACATTCTTGTCAGTATGAATCTTGATCATTTGAATTAGCTTCTTTTCATTGGAATCTCTGATAAAGTGATGTCTGATCTCAATGTGCTTTGTTTTTGAATGAAAAACATGGTTCTTAACTATGCATATAGTACTCTCATTATCAATATAGATCTTTGTATGCATAAAGTTATACCCATAATCAAGCAATTGATTTTGAATCCAAAGCACTTGACCACAACAACTTGAAGCATCTACATATTCAGTTTCTGTTATGGAATTAGCAACCACAGTATGCTTCTTGCACTGCCATGAAATCAATCTACACCCAAGGAATTGACAACCTCCTATTGTAGACTTCCTATCCAAGCTTGCTCCAGCATAATCACTGTTAGTGTATGCTGCCAAATCAAAAGGAGAATCTTTTAGATACCAAAGGCCCAATTTTGGTTGACCTTTTAAGTACCTAAAAATTATTTTCACAGCATGAAGATGTGACATTTTTGGGTTGACTTGGTATCTTGCACAGGCACACATTGCAAACATAATACCAGGTCTTGAAGAAGTAAGATACATCAATGAACCAATCATTGATCTATATAAATGAACATCCACTTCTTCACCATCTTCATCTTTAAGCAAAGGCTTCTAAGTTTCCATAGGTGTGCTTGCTGTCTTGACATCAGTAAAACCTAATTTCTCCAAAATCTCAGTCACATACTTGTCTTGACTGATAAAAATCCCATCTTCCTTCTGCTTTACTTGTAGTCCTAAGAAGAATGTGAGTTCACCCATAAAACTCATTTGGAACTTCTTATGCATCATCTTCTCAAACTCAGTGCATAATGACTCATTGTAGAGCCAAAAATGATATCATCTACATACACTTAAACTAACAGAATATCACCTTCGTCCCTTCTGATAAACAAAGTTTTGTCTATCTTTCCTCTCTGAAACCCATTGTCTAACAAATAAGTAGACAAGGTTTCATACCAAGCTATAGGAGCTTGATGCAGTCCATAAAGTGTCTTTTCTACTTTGTATACTCTGTCAGGGAAGTCTGGATCTTCAAATCCTGGTGGTTGACAAACATAGACTTCCTCTTCAATCTTACCATAAAGAAAAGCACTCTTGACATCCATCTGGTACACCACAAAGTCTTTAAATGAGGCATAGTCTAAGAATAGCCTAATTGCTTCAATTCTGGCAACAGGGGCAAAGACTTCATCATAGTCAATAAGCCAAAGAGATCCCTTCTTCTTGTTGGACCCTTGAAGCAACCTAGCTTGCATTAGTTTTAAATCACAATACCTCTTTCCATCTTTTATTTCTGAAACACCATTTAATTGCCTATGTGCCTTTTGCCATTTGGGAAATTCAACCAAGGTCCCAACTTATTGTAACTTGAATTGTAGAAGCTTCTTCCTGCTAGCTTCTATCCACTGGGAAATCCGTTTATATGCATGAATTACCTTTTTGGGTTCTTCTTGTGATAAAAAGCGAGTAAACAAGCAATTTTGAAAGTCTTTATGGTTTGTTCTTTGCTTAACAGAACTAAACAAACCATGTTCTTCCAAATTCTTTGTCATTCTTCTTGTTTGAGGTGCTGAATTCAAGTCTCCAATAATTTGTTTAACTGGATGATCTTTGTGTACTCTTGTAGTTGGAATAGGACTGACAGGCATAGATGCATCCAAATTGTTTATGTTAGCCTCTTCACCAACATCTTCATCATCATTTGAATAAACAATATCTTCCAATTCTGGCATATTTAGATCATCTAAAAGTGCAATGCTTGTTTTTGCACCAACATCATTAACTTCATTTGTGCTAGCAGCATTAACAGTGTTAGTGCTGTTAACATTGTCCACCTTTTCTTGATCAATGCTTTCACTATCCTTACTTAAATCACCACCTTCTTTTCCTGGTTCTTCAGTAACCTTCTTTTTACAATCTCCTGAAGGTTTGAATCCATCATCAGGAGTATTCTTTGAACTTTGAGAGAATGGTGGATCAACAGTCCATAGTGGTAGCAGTATGTAATCTTTGCCAGGTACTGTCTCCATTCTATCTTTACCTGCATCATCACATGCTTTTGTACCTGCATTACCATTAGACTGATTTCTTGTAACAACTGGCTTATAGTTCATTGACTTTGTTAGTGCATCAATATCAAAAAGCCAATTTGGTCCACTTCCTGCAATATTAGGTGTATTGTCACTAAACTGAACATGCAGGTTCTCTTCAACTATCCTAGTTCTGCTGTTGAATACTCTAAATGCTTTACTATTGATTGAGTACCCAACAAAGAATCCTTCATCAGCCTTACCATCAAACTTGCCTAAGTGATCTAGGGTATTGAGAATTATAACAGGACACCCAAATGGTCTCATAAAACCTAAAGCTGGTTTTCTACCAAGAAAAAGTTCATAAGGGGTCTTGTTATGAGGCTTAACTACTATCACTTTATTCTACACATAGCAAGCAGTATTAACTGCTTCAGCCTAAAAAGTAGTAGGTAGCTTAGAATCAGCTACTATTGTCCTAGCAGCCTCAATTAGTGTTTTATTTTTCCTTTTAGCTACTCCATTTTGTTGAGGAGTTTTGGCTACACTAAATTCTCTCTTAATACCTTTTCTCTCACAAAACTGATTCATCTCCTTATTCTTGAACTCAGTTCCATTGTCACATGTAATTACTTTGACCTTGTAGTCTATTAGATTTTTTACTCCAGTTATAAAGGACTTAAGAATGCCACTTGTGTCATCCTTAGTAAGCTAAGAAAGAAAACCCAACTAAACACTACTGTAATCCATCTGAGACAACTAGGCAATACATCTTTTCATTAAGTCTTATTTACAAATGTTAGACCAAACAAATCCATGTGCAACATATATAAAGGTTGGCTGATTAAACTTACTGTTTTAGACTTAAAAGAAGCTCTATGTTGCTTTCCCTTTTGACAAGCAACACATGTTTGATTATTTTCAAAACGTTTTAAAGGTAAACCTCTTACAAGATTTCCCTTAACCAGTTTATTCATAGTTTTGAAATTTATGTGTCCAAGTCTCTTATGCCAAAGATTAGATTCATCAGATGTGACTTTTGCAAAGAGACAAGTTAGACCTTCTTTGGGAACAATATTCTTTAAATCAACACTATACATACTGTTCTTTCTAGGAACTTTAAGTAAAACATGATTTTCATCAGTTAACTTAAAGTTTGGAGATAAAACAATACATTCAATGTCATTAAAGAGAACTAGTCTATTAGATTTTTTACTCCAGTTATAAAGGACTTAAGAATGCCACTTGTGTCATCCTTAGTAGCTAGAAAGAAAATCCATGTAAACTTACTATAATCATCTGTGACAACTAGGCAATACATCTTTTTCATTAAGCTTTTTACAAATGTTGGACCAAACAAATCCATGTGCAACATATGTAAAGGTTGGCTGATTGAACTTATTGTTTTGGACTTACAAGAAGCTCTATGTTGCTTTCCCTTTTGACAAGCAACACATGTTTGATTATTTTCAAAAAAATTTGAAGGTAAACCTCTTACAAGATTTCCCTTAACCAGTTTATTCATAGTTTTGAAATTTATGTGTCCAAGCCTTCTATGCCAAAGATTAGATTCATCAGATGTGGATTTTGAAAAGAGACGAGTTAGACCTCCTTTAGGAACAATATTCTTTAGATCAACACTATACATGTTGTTCTTTCTAGAAACTTTAAGTAAAACATGACTTTCATAAGTTAACTTAAAGTGTGGAGATAAAATAATACATTCAGTGTCATTAAAGAGAACACTATTCTTTTTGTCACACATTTGTGAGACACTAAAGAGGTTAAACTTTAACTCTCTTACAAAATACACATTCTTAAAATCTAAATTACCAGTTTTGATTGTACCTCTGCTTGTGATTTCCTCTCCTTTGGGGTTACCTCCAAAGGCAACATATCCTCCATCAATTTCTTCAAAGTCAGTAAGATAGGACATGTTCCATATCATATGCCTTGAGCATCCACTGTCAATCACTTTTTTCTCCTACAAATCTTGATGTGGATTGCCCTGCATATGTGGTAAGAAAATTAGTTTCTTTTGGGGACCCAAGCCATCACTGACTTCGATCTGCCTTGTGCATCAATATAATCAAATTTCTTTAAGGTGATTGATGCACTGTTGTGTTTAGAAACATGGTCTATAAATTTAGTCTTTGGTTTCCAAACCCAACAAGCTGAGGCCTTAACAGCATTAACCTGGTTTCCCTTAGTAGCATTAAGTACTGCTTTTGGCCTAGCAACATTAACTACTGCTTTTGGTCTAGCAGCATTAACATTTTTACTCTTAACAGTATTAACCCTCTGATTAAAATTACTGTTTTTAAATGTTGTATTCTTGTGAATGGACCTCTTAACAATTGAATGTGCTTTATTAAAAACATTTGTCATTGGTCTTGCACTATTAACTGTTGTTTTGGGTTGAGCAACATTAACGTGTCTAGCAGTATTAACTGATACTAAGCCAGACTTCATTAGTACTGCTCTTGGAACCATGTTCTTTTTAGCATAAGGGTGAGTCTTTTTAGCAAAATTCTCATGATTCACCCTATTAGCATTGTTCGAAATAGGTTTTGTATTTTGAAACTGTTTTTGATTCACCCTTTTACAATCTACCTGCAAGTGATCAAAACTTCCACATACATAACAAGCTTTGTTAAACATCTCAAAATCACTTCCTAATCTTTGAGACATCATATTATTCCAGTTTCTTTGGTTGCCTCTAGGAGCATGTGTGTTCAGCCTATTTTGATCACATAGTTTAACAGTTGTTTTCCTAGGAGATTTTACTTGCTCTTTAGATTTAACAAACTCTATTTTTGCAAAACTAGGTTTAACAGTTTTCTTCTCAATCTTAGGCTTTGACTCAGTTTCATCCTCACTATCTAATACCCAATCCTTAATAATTGGAGCACCGTTTTTTTTCTAACTGCTTTAGTCTTTGCTGCACTAGCCTTAGCTTCATTAGTCTCAACTACAGGCTTCTTAATAGTAGGCTCACTAACTGTAGGTTCATCTATAAACTCTTCTAGACTAGAAAATGACAAATCAGGTTTTGGAGGCATAAAGTTTCCTGTATAGGGAGGTGGAACATAATTATACCCTAAACCTGCTTTGCACTTATCAACTATCTGACAGTCTAATAGTTTGCTTAAGCTTTTAGATGAATTCTCAAAATTTTCTACTGTTAGCTGAATTTCATCTTTTTGTTTTTGAGCCAGTTC
>BQNB010111090.1:4660-22422 GCA_026074375.1 Tanacetum coccineum
CTCACGTATATGCTTGTGATTACATAAGCACTATACAACCACAAAGGCTAGAAGATCTATCTAGTACGAGATCCTAACACAAGTTTTAAATCTTTTGTTCGAGTTGGGAACCAACAAGTTCACCGGAAGTTATTATGATAATACCTCAGTTGAGAATATTATATTTTTGGTCATTTTAGTCCGTTTTTAATGGAAAAAGATATGTGTAATTAAGCACATACCATGAACCATCTCCATACACCCTAAATCCAGTTACCATAATACCCGGTCCTGCGGGTGTTGTTCAGCTCTCTAATAGCATATGTGTTGAATCATCTTCCTCAACCCCAAACCCAGTTAGGATAATACCCGGTCCTGCGGGTCTTGTTCAGCGAGCCAAGCTGCTTAAAGAAAATGTATTTATTCTTGATCCGGATGGGGCTTTAATTTCGACACAAGAATATATGCAGAAAGTTGTTAAGGATGTGGGTGAGGATGCTGATTTTAACAGTGGGACGTGGGTTAGCGCCACTAACTATGTGAATACTTTTGGTGGCACTGTAACTGGATGTTTGGGAGACATCGAAAACTTTCTTAAAAAGGGAGAACTTGAACAAGTTGTTGCAATATTGAAGTCTTGTTCTTCGAATGCTCTTGAAGATTTAAATGTGACTCTGAAAGATCTATCGGGTACAGTACCTGGAACAATACACTACAAAGTCCTTGATGTGGGTAGTTATGAAAAGGATATTACAGTAGGAGCTGCTATGATACTTGTCAATGTCTCAGTTTTTACTCCTAAATCATCAAAGCATTACCTTAACATTACAAAAAGAAATGTGGTTGAGGTTTTCCGTAAGGTTACGGTTTCATTAGCTTAACATTATTGTTATTCAATTCCTTATATGTATTTTCATTTCGTATGTAATTTTTCAATTACCCTAATGTAATTTTCATATTTTGTTAATGTATTTTCAAATTTGAAATCAAACAACTACTATTCCAACGGATACTATTCGAACTATATGTTTTAAAAACCACACGGGGTATCTGTGTTTGTATTTTTAAATTCCGTCAAGTCATGTTTTTTTATTTCCATTATTTTTTTCCGTCTTTTCTTAAGTGTATTTTTATTTCCGTATTTTATTGGTAAAATGTTTAATTATTATGTAATGCTTAAAAAAAATGTTCGGTGTTCCCTTGCGGTCACCACTACTTGTGTTTGGTCACTGTGTAGTATAAGAGAGAGAAAGCTGAGTTGGAGCTGACGTGGCGGTGTCCTCTGCGGTCACCACTACATTCAGTCTTATCTCCTACACATATTTGACAAATTATCTAATGAGTTAACTACATTTTTGGTCCTTATGGTTTATCGGGTTTAACGGTTTTGGTCCAATAGTTTAAAATGTAAAGGATCCAGCCTGTTTTTGGTCGATCCGTAACACTTTTAGTTCACTTTTCATTGACTGTTAGTTTGACTAGTTAAAAAGACATAAAATGACTAAAATACCCTTATCTTTTTTAATGGAATGATTAATATACCCTTCTTTTAATTTTGTCACCCTTTATTATGATTATTATTATTACCCCTTTTTGTTTTTTTAAATCATTTAATTAAATTACTTGTTTTTGTAAAAAAAAGCTACAATTCTCATTCTTCTAACTTAAAAGTTCTAAAAGTAAAACTCAGTTCATCTTTTCCACTAATAGTAAAACGCAGTAGCTGCTTTGTTTGACATAGTGCAACACAACAACTCACTTAATCAACCACCATTCCAATCGCATATCCGTCGCAATACTTGCACATTCCGTCCTTCACCTGCCTATCGTCGATGACTACTTCCAATCTCAGACATAATCGTGCATTACCGATCATTCCAAATCCATCACCCGGACTCACAAACACCAAACGATGCAACTCCATGACTGACTTCATTTCACTTTATATACAAAGCCACAAACCCATAATCAAACAAACACTTAATGACTGAATTCATTTCACTCTACAACAGGTCTGCCCTAACCCATCTCCAACTATAACAACAAACTTCAACATTGATCAAGAATCGAAACCAAAAATAATTTAAACAAAAGATCTAAGCTAATATCATGTGCAAGGAAAAAGATCTTTATAGATCAAACATAAACCAATCATAGATCTGAAACAAAACAAAAAACCAAGAATTCATACCCGAATCCTTACAAAGATCTTGAAGACCCTTCATGTTCGTTTTCTGATAAGAAGAAGAAAAAACTTGGTTCATTGTGCGTGTTCGGTTAGTGGCCGAAGAATCTGGTGTGGTATCTGTGTGGCGATGTGTCGTCGGCGGTATGTGTAGTGGCCGGTGACTGTTGTCGGTACGTAACTAGGGAGGAAGAAGAAAAAAAGAGGGTGGAAGAGTTTTGCCCGTGTGTTTATATGTTTAATGGGTGGGGGGTGTTTGGGGAGTGTTGTGTTAGTAAAAAATTTTTTGTTAATAGAATAAATGATATTATGACCAAAATTACCCTTATATTTAACAGTCCAGACAAGGTCAACTGACTGGTGATTAGTGACTTTGGACAAAGGTGTTACGGGTCGAACAAAAAACGGACTGGAATCGTTACTTTTAAACTATTGGACAAAACCGTTATACCCGGTAAACCACAAAGTTAACTCTTATCTAATAATGATGGTTGGGAATAGGATTCCACTTCAATTTCAGTAATTTAATCCCGCACTTTGTGATTGCATAATGAGTTAAAAAAAGGTTTTATCATGTTTATACCCTGTAGTCTGTAGAGATCCAAAAGTTACTAATAACACCACTAAAATTGCACTCAGGGGCGGATGCACTTACAAGTTATGGGAGGCGATGCCCTTCATGATTCGCCAAAAAAATCGGGTTTTAGTGTAAAAAAAATTTATTACCTTTTTATTAAGTGCACTCACCCACAATAATCAAAATTGGCCCACACGTTGAAAGACAACATGTAAAAAACCTTATATACTTTATTTCATCTTTGTGTGCAAAATCGACTTCTATTCAAGAGATTATTTTTTGCCCCCGTTCCTCTAGATTCCAGGTTCCGCCACTGACTGCACTTTCAACCAATATCATTACACACATCACATAGCTATCATATCCATATAGAGATACATATAAATCATACATAAACTGTACTCAGCTGTGAATTTGTAGGCATCCATTGAGCAAGGGACTGATTGTCGAGCAGCATATTTCATAGAACTGTTTTAGTAGTCCATAACCTTCCTTTTCTTCAAACCATGTTCAATTTCAGTTTCTTTGGCAGGAAACAATAGAATTAGTCGACCAGTTTCTTACTTATGAAAAAATATTTATATATAACTGGACTGAGCTACTATAACTCTATAAGCGCAGAAGATAACATGTATAATATGAATGATCGTGTACGTAAACGGCACAAATACTTTTCCTATGTTGTAAGTTGTAACTAAATGAAAAAGAAATGCATTTTTGGCCCCAATATCATCAATTAGATGAGTTGCCAACAGAAATTGTATGATATATAAGTAGAGGATACAATGGTAGAAACTACTCTGAAAGTTAGTTCAACCGTTTCAATAAATCATATATAATTGAGACATTGAGGTGGAACAACTAGTGTGGTGAACAATGGGTCTACCTCATAATAATAAAATATAAAAACAATACAATTATCAGGATGCACCAGGTGCATTAATGTGTTTGACCCACCCGACCCGACCAACTAATTAAAACCTTAAATGTTAACCCGGTTCCCTTCTCAATTAACATGATCCACCCATGTCTTCATCTCTCTTCCTTATCAATTGACCACAACGTGTAAAACATCTAAATGAAAAAACACCACAGTCCCATCTCCTCTGTTCAATCCCCACTCATATATCTCTGTCTTCTTCCGGATTCTCTCTCCCATTTCAAAACACATACACCACAATTAGATTGCATGCAGATGAGACTTTAAGATCTTTCAAAAGTGTCTTTGGGATTCGAAATGTAAACCCCTCACCACGAAACTGTCAACAGTGAAGCCCTGACCACAACCGAGATAAACCACCACCGTGATCTCCACCACCTAAAACCCCACGTCCCCGTGGTTTTTTTTAAGATTCGAGGTTTTGTTTGAGTTAAATTTGATCTTTTTTATCTATACATTTTCGAGGTTCTTGGGTTTTTTTCTGCAAAATCTATGTATTTTATTATGTTTTGTAGCTGTTGTAGAAAAATATCTAACTTTTTTCTTTCTTTGTGAATTTGAAGATACGGAAATGGATGGATAGTTGAAGCTCAAAATGAAGATTTTAAGATTGGTGGAGGTGATCAGAATATTTCTTAGTAATAAAAGATTGAAGATTTCAATCTCAGTTTTTAGATTATGGTAAAACTTCTTTTTAGTTTATAATCTAAGTTCTTTATATCTTTATTCACATGTTATGCAAGTGTGTTCAAGCAAAAAAAAATTAATTACTAAAGATGTTTTTAATTTATGGATCATAGTTTGATGATAGGAGAATAATGTGAATCTTAGTGGCTTACATAGTTTCATTCTTTGTTTGTGGGTGCCTTTAATTTTTTAGTGGTTGGTTTTGTTTGTTTAGGTTTTAGTTTGCTTGGACATTCATTATTTATTGGTTTATTTGTTGTTTATTTGGTTCGGTTAGCTGTTATTACGTTATGTATCGTTTTGTAGTAGTTTGTAGGTAGAATTAAAGGTATTCATGGATGTGCTTTTATATCGAAGCGAGTATTTTCTGGTTTTTAATTTGTGCTGGTATTTTTTAGTGTCTTTGGTTTGGTTTGCTTTCTTTGTTAAGGCCGTGTTTCATTTTGGTCACCTTAACGTTCCTTTTTGTGGTTTTGTAGTTGTTTGGAAGTGAAAATGGAGATGTCAAGATGGATTTACTTTGATGAGGTCATGGAGATTTAAATAAGAATATGAAGCAAATCCGGGTCCTCAATATTGACAACCGAAAAATATGAGATAAGGACATCGAGAAAACATAGGAATAGGTTCCACACTTAGCTGACACTGATTTCTCAAATCGATCTGGGATTATTTTGTACATCTTTTATCCCCTTTATCTAGTCATTTCATAAATATTTTATAAAATAAAAGGACTTCAAATCGTAATTTCTAGATATACTATTTTCATTTCAAGGGTTTATTCGTGTATATGTTCGTTTAAAACATTATTATTCAACTTCTACATGATCCATATTTACAGGTTCAGGTTTAAACTTCAAACCAGTTGGATAAACATTCGTATGTGGTGCTCATGGGCCCGGGTAACACTACTAAAATATGTGAGCAACAACTTCATTTGCAAAAAATCTTGTACAACTAGTGTTACTAACCCTATAAGAACAAGAAAAATGACAACTTTAAGGTTTTTAAGCCGAAAAATTTTAAATCAAGATTTTGCTCTTTGTAAAGGTTTTGAACACAAATCAAAAGACAAACACAAAAACTAAACACACCACTCCATGGCTCTTGATACCAATTAAAGAATACTGGTAATCTTTGATATTATGCAAGAACTAGAGAGAGAAGTGGGTTGAAAAGTTTCTAGAGAGAGAAAGATGATAATATTATTATGTGTGTGAAAATAAGAAATGAAACCAACCAACCACCCGCCCTCTCCAAGGCATGAAGAAGGTATATATGCTACTTACATGGCCGGCCATAGGCCTTAACTGGCTTTCCATGGGCCTTGGGCAAGACTAGCTTAATAGACTAGTCATATAACAAACCACGGGCTAAGACTATTACAACTTGGAAGTGACCGATACTTTTCTTGTTTCCAACACTTAAGGTTGAACCTAACCTTATATTGGATATCAAGGAAGCTAAGAAGCAAGATGGCGAATTGTGGTACGTGTTAGAAAATTTAAAAGATGGTAAACATAGAGAATTGCAGGTGGACAATCACAATGTGATATAGTACGGTGATAGATTATGTTTTTCTGACGATTCCTCTCTTCGAGAAGCTGTTTTCACTGAGGTACACAATCCTCCATTTTCTATTCATTGTGGTTCTACTAAGATGTATAGATACTTGAAGCAAAATTTCTGGTGGAATGGTATGAAACAAGATGTGGCTAGATTTGTGGCGAAGTGTTTAATATGTCAACAAGTTAAAATTAAACATCAACGTTCAAGTGGTCTTCTTCAGCCTTTAGATATTTTGACTTGGAAGTGGGACCAAATCTCAATGGACTTTGTAACGGGGTTGCCTCGCACCTTTAAGAAGAATGATGCAATTTAGGTTGTGGTTGATCGGTTAACTAAGTCGGCTCACTTTTTGCCCATTCAGATAGGATACTGAGTTAGCAAGTTGGCAGAGATCTTTCAGCAAGAGATTATTCGGTTACATGGCACACCTGCATCAATCGTGTCTAATAGGGATCCACGTCTTATTTCACATTTTTGGAAAGGTTTGTAGAATGCTTTGGGAACAAGACTTAAGTTTAGTACCACTTTTCACCCTTAGACTGATGGATAGATTGAATGCCCTATATAGACTCTAGAAGGTATTTTAGAATCGTGCATTTTGGATCGGACAAGAAATTGGGTGTTTAGTTGAGTTTGCTTACAATAACAGTTAGCATGAATGTATCAAGGGGGCTAGTTTTGAGACTTATATGACCGAAAGTTTAGAACGACTATTTGTTTGTAATACTAGTAAGTGATTAAGAGATAGTAGCATAAGATATAAGTTAAGATTAGTTTTGGGTATGACTTGAGATAGAGTATGATAACGATAAGGGCATGTTTATGTGATGCCATTATTATGACGTTTGGCCAACGTGATAATAATTACATGACATAACGTGAACTTATCGGAGTCATAGGATATGTCGAGGAATTTTTTTTAAAACAATTTTAATGAAGTTGAGGAGCGTGTTATAGAAGGTCCAAAATTGGTTGAAGTGACGTTTGATTAGGTTGCCATTGCTAAATATAAACTTAAGTAAGCTCAATCACGACAAAAGAGCTATGTTGATCGTCATCGAAGAGCTTTGGAATTTAAAACCGGGAATTTTGTGTTCTTAAGGTATCCCCGTATAGAGGTGTTTGACGTTTTGGTTTAAAAACAAAAATTAAGTTCGCGATTCATTGGTCCGTTCGAAATCTTAGATAGAGTTGGCGATGTCTCGTAACGTTTGACATTACTACCACAATTACTCGTGTTCATAATGTGTTTCATCTATCTCTTTTGAGAGGTGTTAATACAAATAATGTCTAAAAACGTTATTTATATTTTTGACCTCTCAACGTTTTGATAATAACAAAATGTAAAAACGTTTACAATAAAAATAAACGTTTACAAATTATTAAATGTAAAATCCATTTCTAAGATTAGTGATCACTTAAGGTATGGACAAACAAAATAATTAAGCATAATTAGTGATCAAGAAAATATTTCTCTCTTAATCCTCACTTTTAATTCTACAAAAGTATTTTCTCAAAAATACATTTACAAAATACTTTCTAATTAAAAGAAAAGTTTTATTAAAAACTTCAAATTTAAAATTCAAATTTTTTCCTCAAAATGGAAGGTTCCATAACAGATACAACCTTCATCACAAAAAGACAAAAAATGGAGCGGAGTCTAGTGGCGGCCCCCTTATAGGCCTGGTGGCCCCCTTATATATAAGGGACCGCCGGGACCGCCACCAGATGACCGTTGAGATTCCCTGCCTATAAATACTGCTCCATTCCCAGCAGAAAAACATTCCTCTTTGCACGAAATTTCTCAGTCTTTTCTTTCTCTCTCTAAACCTTCTTTCTCTCACTAAAATTCTTGATCACTAACATACTTAGATCTTGTTTCAAGTGATCTAATCTCTTCTTCTCATCTCTTCCCTCTCATTCAAGTGCAAGAAAAGAACACTCGTATTCACCAAGAAACGAAGTGTTAATTAGTGATCCCTCCTCTTTTCTTTTAAGTACCATATCTCTATTGTATTTATCTTGTGTATTTGTGTGATTCGGATATTGTGTAGATCCGATAGTGTAGATCTTGTGAGTGTGTATATCTTGTTAAGTGGTAGATTGGTTCTAGCTAAGATTAGGACTCGACATTTAGCTTAGTGTCGAAAAATAACGTAAGCGACGTGTAAACGGTTTTCTCCGCCTAAAGGGAGCTTGTTGACATAGTGAAATCTCGAGTCGGATACTCGGGGAGTGGAGTAGGGCGAAGAGGTGCTTCGTAGCCGAACCACTATAAAATCTTGGTGTCTTGGTTTGGTTGTTTCTTTCCTTATCTCTTTACATTATTATTGTTGTTATCTAGTTTTCGTTTAGATAGTTATTGCTTGTTCATATTGTGATTTGATTGAACATATAACTCGGATCTATACATTTTTGAAAGTAAACTTTTAAACCGTAAAACAAACGTGTAAACTATTCAACCCCCCTTCTAGTTTCCACAATTGGTATCAGGAGCAAGGTCACTCAAGATTTTTAAAATATAGATTCCGACAAATATCTAGAAGGGCAATCTATGCAAAGACCACCACTCTTTGAAAGCGATAGTTTTATTTATTGGAAAAATAGATTCGAGACATATGTTAAATCAAAAGATCTAGATTTTTGGCATGTTATTACCAATGGTGAGTTTCAACCTATTGTAAAAAATCCAGAAACCAAATTAGATGAAGTTATCCATTTTGAAAAACAAACCGATGATCTTAAAAAGAGACTTGCGAAAAATAATAAAGCAAAAATGGTTATTTACAATGCTTTGCCAAGAAAAGAATATGAAAGAATTTTCATGTGTAACATGGCAAAAAAATTTTGGAAAACTTTGTTAATCACCCATCAAGGTAATAGCCAAGTCAAAGATAATAAGATCGACCTTTTAGTCCAACAATATCAACAGTTCGTCATTTCCGAAGACGAATCTATAGATAGTGCTTTTATTAAATTTAATACTATTATTACTAGTCTTAAAGCTCTTGATGAAGGTTATTCTAGTCAGAACTACGTAAGGAAGTTTGTTAGAGCTCTACATCCTAAATGGAGAGCAAAGGTCACGACGATTGAAGAGTCGAAAGAGTTAACGTCACTATCTCTTGATGAACTAATCAGGAACCTTAAAGTTCACGAAATGATCATCAAGAAAGATTCCGAAATAGTCAAAGTAAAAGTTGAAAGAAAATCTATTGCTTTAAAGGCTAAGAAAGAATCTAGTGATGAAGAGTGTTCGAATTCCGATAGTGAAGACGAAGAGTACGCCATGGCGGTAAGAGACTTCAAGAAGTTCTTTAAAAGAAGAGGTAGATTCGTGAGACAACCTCAGAACGACAAAAATACGTTCCAAAGAAGTCATGATGACAAGAACGGTAAAGGTGATAGAAAATGCTTTAGATGTGGAGACCCAAATTATCTTATTAGAGAATGTCCAAAACCACTGAAAGATAAGAACCAAAGAGCTTTTGTCGAAGGCGCTTGGAGCGATAGCGGTGAAGAAGATGATGTAAAGGTCAAAGATGAAACGTGTCTTGTAGCTCACGCATCAAGTAAGGTATGTTCCGAATCATCTTACTTTAGTGATGAAAACTCATCAACTGATGATATAGCTTTAGACAACGAATATGATAAGTTATGCAAAATGAGTCTAAAGATAATCACTAAAAGCAAAAAGTTAAAAGATACTAGAAATAGTTTAAAAAACGAGCTTAGAGAATTAAAAGATAAATTGTCCACACTCGAGAAAAACAAAGGAGTTGATCTCGATTTTGCAAAGTGTCATGTACTTAAAATTGAGAATGAAAAACTCAAAGATGAATCTACTAGATTAAACAAATTTAAAAAGAGTACACATTGCTTAAATGAAATGTTAAGTAATCAAAAACCCTTCGGTGATAAATTAGGTTTAGGGTTTAATTCATTTGAAGCATCATCTAGTGGAACTAAGGAAATAAAATTTGTGAAAGCTCAGAAAAAGACGTATTCTGATAAAGGTCCCATAAATATGGGCGGCCCCCTAAATGACCAGGCGGCCCCCAAAATTGATATGGGACCGCCACCAACAACGCCTGGATCTGAGAAAACTGTGTCTTTTCAAAAATCCATTTTGGGTCCTAGACCAAAACACATAATTGTAAACAAAGCCAAAGTTCACGTTGCTAGTGACAATGAAGTTAAACAATTCTATAAGCCATTGTCAAAACCCGAAGTTGGATTTTTGAAACCCAATTTTAGATCAAAAACTCCACCTCATAGAAGAGTCAAAAATAATTATTCTTGTCCTAAAACACCGCAACCAAAAAGACAAGTTGGTCGACAAAACCAACCTCATGGCTTTTCCGTAAGTTGGAACAACTTTCCACGTCAAAGTTACATGCCATGGGAAATGTATCTTCTATTCACACATTCCAACCAAGTGCATCAAATGCAAGGGATGTTTGGCACTAACAACTTTGGACCCATGAGATATTGGGCACCAAATGTTTGAGTTATTGTCTTATATAAATAGATATGCCTTGGAGTCGACTTGGAGCCCGACGAATAGATCAAGGATAGCGGATGCTCTAAACATATGATGGGAAACCGAAAGCTCTTCTCCACTTACAAGGCATACAATGGAAGTAACTTCATTTTTGGTAGTATTCTTCGCGGTAACATCATTGGCAAAGGTACAATTTCTAGTGACTCTCTCAAAATAGATTAAGATAACTGCTGATAACTAGGATTTAATTTTCTAAGATAGGACAAAATATATGAACGATAAGTGTAAAAAAAAAAAAAAAAAAAAAGTAACTTTCTCTGAACATGATAGTGAAATCACAAGGACGGTAAAAGTCATAGGTATAGTATTAGGAAGAAAGGCTTGATATGTGAAGAAATTAGAAAATAAGCCAAAGGAACCAAATTGTCTAACATGAATTGATGAAAATTCCACCTGTGGCATAGGAGATTAGGACACATAAATATGCTCTCACTCAATCGTTGTCCTCTAAGGATTTAGTTAGAAACTTACCAATCTTAAGTTTGATCAACACTTTGTGATGCTTAACAAAATAAGGAATAACAAGCTCACGCTAGTCACAAAACAAAGAATGTATTCTCAGACGGTAGATCTTAGAACTTCACGTATATGGATCTCTTCTTACCAGTCCGCCGTACGGAAGTATACAAGAGGAAACCGTTACAACCGCCTAGACATAGTATATGACTACTCTAGGTATACTTGGAACTAATTTTTAAGTATAAAACCGAAGCTTTATGATCAATTCGAAATATATTAGTTATGATCATTACAAAACCAATTAGGTTCTGTTCAATAGTGTCCATAAGAAACTGACCAACAATAGAGAATTTAGATAATGAGGTGCAATTTATATAGTTTGTTTGTTAATACCAACGTAATAACTATAACATTCTCGTCTTCCATGCACTCCTCAATCAAATAGCGTGGTCGAAAGGAAAAATAAGACACTTCAAGAAATGAGTAGGATTATGTTGAATGATCAATCATTACCATAAAATTTTTGGTGTAATGCCGTAGATACTTCAACATACATTCTCAACCGAATTCTCATTAGAGCCATTCTAGGAAAAACACCTTATGAACTCTTAAGAAGTAGAAAACCTACGCTAGATTATTTTAGAGTGTTTGGAAGCAAGTTGCTTTCATATGAACACAACAGACACTTACCGATTTGAACCCAAAGTCATACGAAGGTGTCTTTTTAGGTTACTCTCAAAATAGTAAAGCTTACATCATCCTAAACAAACACACTAGGAAAGTCAAAGAATCACTTAACGTGACATTCGATGAAATCCTTCACCCTCTAAGACATCACCCTTGGTGGATGATAACTTAGATGAAGAAGAAGCAATTAATGTCACCGAAAAGAAAAACCTAGAAAACGACATTGTGGATGAAACTTTAGAGATTGATGATATAGTCAACATTAAGGAATCTAAGAACCATCCATTAGAAAATGTCATAGGAACCCTTAACCAAAGAACCCTTAGGTTACAAGCCTAAAACCAAAGTAACTTCTTTTGTTTTATATCAACTATAGAACCTAAGAATGTGAATGAAGCATTAGAAGATGAAAGTTGGATAGTTTCCATGCAAGAAGAATTAAATCATTTTGTATGCTAATGACATTTTGGGAGTTAGTACCTCAACCTATAGAATTATGACAATTCGATAGGAACTAAGTGGTATTTAGAAATAAGTTAGACGCGAAGGTATCGTTTCTCGAAATAAGGCTAGTTATTGTCTCAAGGCTTACAACCAACCAGAGGCATCGATTATTAATAAACTTGATGCCCCGGTTGCTAGACTTGAGTCCATTAGAATATTATTAGCTTATGCGTTGTGCCTTAGACTTTAAACAATTCGAAATGGATGTAAAAAAGATGTATTCCGAACGTTTTTATCAATGCTGAGGTATACGTAGCACAACCCTGATAAATCATTTGATATTTGAAAAACCAGATCATGTTTATAAATTAAAGAAAGCGTTATATGTCTTAAAACAAACACCCAAAGCTTGGTATTTATTAGAATAATAGCTTTTTCTTATTAAACAGTGAATTCTAAATAAGAATGGTAAGTATAACACTCTTTTACAAAGAAGAAAGATTCAAATCTCATCATTGTTAAAATATATGTCGATGACATATATACGTTTCGACTTGTCAAGACAAGTTGTGGTAATTTGCCAAAATCATGCAGTGACGAGTTGTCGAGATTAGCATGATGGTGAACTAACATTTTTTTCTTGAATTACAAATAAAACAAATAAAAGATGGTATATTCTTAACCAATTCAGAGTATATTAAAGAAAATGCTTAAGAAATATTGTCAGAAAAAAAAAATGAGAGAATCTAAACCAATGATAAACCCCCATGTCCCTGATACTAAACTCATGAAAGATAAAAGGGTTAGTCATAGATAGTACCAGTATTAGCATGATAGGTATTATATTATACCTAACGGCAAGTAGGCCCGATATCATTTAGTGTCGACTTTGTAGCCCGCTTTCCAAGAGGCTCCCAAAACCCTCACCTATAAAGTGGTTAACGATCTTCTAATAACATTAAAGGCAAATGCAGCATAGTGATTATGGTATCCTAAGGAGACCGCATTAGAAACCATAAAGGTAATAAATAACTGACTCAGATCCATTGCAGGGAGATTATGTGGACCGAAAGAGCACTAGCGGTATTTGTACGTTCATGGGATGTTGTTTGACATCTTGGTTCTCGAAGAAACAAACAGATCTTGCTATATCCACTATCGAAGCAGAATACATAAGCACCGGAAAGGCATGTCAACAAGAACTATGGATGAAATAAGCTCTCATCAACTACGACATATGACTCGACGACGTTCCCATCATGTACGACAACAAAGGCGTGATTGACCTTAGCAAAAACCCGGTGCAACATTCTCGTACCAAACACATTGAAATACGTCACCACTTTCTTCGTGATAATGTCTAGAAAGGACATAGCCCAAACGAAAAAGTACCATCCATGATAATTTCAGCAATATCCTTACTAAATGCCCTTAAACGTGAATCGTTTAACTATCTACGTCTTGGTTTTAGGATGATTGACACATTCCATAGAAATCATCTTAGTCCCGCTTCTTTTCTGTTTGTCCTTAATTCTATCCGTGTTTCATTCCATGTTGTGACAACTAAATACATCATCCGAGAGTGACTTAAGCATATTTTAATCCCGAAATGCAAATTAAAATGTCACTTCTCTTCGTAAAATTTTCGTCAAAAACCAAGTTCAAAAAACCCTTGACTGAGGGCGGCCCCCATACAGGCGACCCCCTAATATATTTTGGACCGCCAAGAAATATGGGACCGCCACCAGCAAATCACAAAATGGAACACTTAAAACAAATTTTTCAAAACTGAAAAACAAACACCCCCTTACCTGCTGCCATTAACGAACACGACCCAAAACCCACCAAAACTCAAAATCAACCATCAAAACATCAATTGAAGATTAAATCAACACTAATAATCAATCCTAATATCACAAAGATCATCAATTGTAAGTCATTTCATCTATTTTCTTTCAATTTAAGTCTAGGGTTCATGATGAACACCAAAAATTGAAAAAAGGCTTTTCGATGTATTTTCTTTCCAATTTGTACAATTAAGAAGTAACTAGGATACAAAGTAAAACTAAATATGCCTTCCCTAGAATATAGGATTTGCATACATTAGTGAATTTGTTGAAAAATTGATTTCGAACCAAAACCCTAATTTTATTTTCAAATCACTTGATATCATCAAATAACGTCATACTTTATTATCATTTATCCCATGTATTTTACCCACTTTTATATAATTATTGCAAGATATTGGTACTTAATTGCTTAAAGTTTATTATTGCAGTAAATATGGAGTCACTTGTGAAGAAGAAGCAAAAAGGCGCAATTCTAGAGCTTAAACGAAGACATTTAAAGAAAGTCAAATTCTGCATCTATACGTCGTATCCAAAAAGAAGATATAGCATATCAGCGCCAGCTCATCACAAGAACGTGTATTGATCAATTCCTGATCCGGCATATCCACTACTCTCCAATATGCCGTATGCACAATTGTTCATCAGTCAAAGATACGCATTTATTATGATTGATGGTAATTATTCTTGATTGATTTGATCTTATTGCGGACTTCAAGGAAATTAACCCTATACGCCGTATCCACTACTCTCAATACGGCGTATAAAGGGATTTTCAGACACTATAAATACGAGGCTCAAATAAGAGTTTTAGTGTGCAATATCATATTCTCTGTATATGTAATACAACTGAAGTAGAATTTCCACAAGCCAGAAGAACAGCCAAGGTCGATCACCAATCCTAATTCCATAGTAAGACATCATGTAAATCTTGAACATTCTTAATCTTGCAATTTTTCTTAATTGTTTTTGATCATGTTTGTAATAATGACAATGATTGTGGGCTAATACCCTCGGGTATTAGCCATGTTAATAAAGATTATAATGTTTGGTTTGATTTAATCCTGATTTGCTTAATTTATCGTTGTTGTTTAATTATGTTTATCGCCTTATACTGTTTATGTGCTTGTACATGCGACCTATCATTCAACTGGGTCTAGGGAGACCTAACCAGTAACCTAGATGCCGGGATGGCTCTCCATGTTGTGTTTTATATGCCCGGACCAATAGGATCACAAATGACACCTTATCATTACTCTTTGATCATGAGCTTAGTTGACCGACAGGGGACCCGATAATTGTTCAACCAGTATTGTTCATTTATTAATTGGTATTGATTTTGGTGGTAGACCACCGATGTATAAAACAACATCAAGCAATAAGTAGGTAAAGTCCCGATGGGCTAGGGTATTAATAGGATCACCACTGCTTTAATTCCCTATGGTAGATTATAATTAAACTATAGGATGCTTTATGCGGATGCATTAATCGTGACAGGATTGTTCGTGTCTAGGTCTTAGGAAGAAGTACCACCTATATCTTAAAACTGATATGCCGCCTCGAGATAAGCAGCCATTGCACAAATTAATCAAACCAGCATTTAATCAGATTTAACATGGTTAATACAGTTTTCTATTATTTGGCTCGTTCCGCTCTTTTGTCTTGTGTTTATTTGCTTTAGTGTGTATTGTGCTTAGAATTGATATTTGTCACCATAAACCTGTGCCAGTCTCTCAGGCTGAAAACCCCTCTTTTACCTTTAGTAAATATGTATAGCATAGGTTTAACCAGTAATTAGACTAATCTAGATAGAATAAAATACTGATAGAATAATAGGTTAACTCTCACTCTTAGTGTTCGACACCCTACTTACCGCTAAGCTACATCTTGACCGGGTACTCTGCCCGTTAAAGTGTTGTCTTTAGGTTAGTCGGCTAAATATAAATGTAAAACCTGATAATCATAAATAACACCTATACAACGCCACATCAAGGTTTTTGGTGCCGCTGCCGGGGAGTGATTAGTTTTATCTTTATTTTTTTAGTATTTCTAACCTTTAACTTGTTTAGTGTAAAATTATTAATTCTGATTTCTAACAGCTAATTGTTTAGTTTAATTGTGTGCTTTAATTTATTGCATTTAATTGTGTTTTATATAGTATTCTGTTATGAATGATCACTAGATACAGCGTATCTAACTTTCTACTCAGGACAGCGTGTTGTTTTTACTGTCTAAACGGCGTATTTGTTCTTCTAAACATACGGTGTAATCAGTGAAATCGATATGGCATACTGCTATTCAACAAACTCATACGACGTATTACTAATCAATAGAATACGGCGTATCGGTCATCTTATATAGTATACAGAACTAAGAATTGATTTTTGTGTTTAAATTTCTGTATTCCTTCTCGTAAGAGCATATCCTACTGATTAATTCTCTGTTTCAGGTGGTGCATGACATGGAGCTCTACTAAAGAACTACTCTCACCTCTCAAAAACCCTAAACGAGTACTCCGCTCAAGAAGGAAGCTTTTCGATAACCCAAGCCTCGTGGAATTAAATCCACCGGAGGACGATCAACTTTCTGAAATTGAAGAGCATATAGAAGAAGAAGTTACAGAAATAATGGCGGAATTAATGAAACAATACATGAGCAAAACCCGAGAGGATTACGGGTCGGGCGTCACTAGGCCCATAATCAACCAAGACACCCCTTTTGAATTAAAGGGGAAATTTCTTAAAGAACTTCGTGACAACACTTTTAGTAGCTCAGAATAAGAAGATGCAAATGAGCACATCGAAAAGGTTCTCGAGATTGTTGACTTATTTCACATCTCAAAAGTAACTCAAGATCAAATCATGCTACGAGCCTTCCCTGTATCTCTTACTGGAGCCGCAAGCAGATGGCTAAGGAACCAACCATCAAGGTCGATTACAACCTGGGACATTCTCAAAACTAAGTTTCTAAATAAATATTGTCCACCTGCCCATACTGCAAAGAAAATGGAGGAAATCAACAACTTCCAGCAGGAACCCGATGAAAGCCTTTTTCGTGCATGAGAAATATTTAAAGAACTGCTAATGAAGTATCCTCAACATTACGTAACTGACATGCAGGAAGTCATCTTGTTTTATAATGGGCTCGATGTTCCAACTCGACAAATCCTAAACTCAAAGGGTGCCATACCTTCAAAGACTGCTGCTGCTGCTAAAACAACCATCTAAGAAATGGCTGAATACTCCCAGAAATGGCACAATAGAACATCTTCAAGAACCAGAAGTAATGAAACTTCTGACGGGCTTGCTGCTATCTAAGCCCAACTCAACAATCTCGAACGGGAAATAAAGAAGGTTAATGAGAAAGTATACCCTGCTCAGGTCGGATGCGAACTAGGAAAGGGACCACACTATACAAAGGATTGTCCACAGAAGGAAGAAGGAAAAACTCTAGAAGAAGCCTACTATACATAGTTTGGTGTACCCTATCAACCTGGAGGACAATACAGAGCAGCAGGACCAGGATTCTACCAACGCAATAACGGAAATTCTTCGTACCCTGCTCGAAGAGAAACTGTAAAAGAATCACTGGCTAAATTCATGGCCGAATCAGCTAAGAGGCACGAAGAGAACTCGAACATCATCAAAGAAATCCGATCTTCTACCGATGCAGCAATACGAAATCAAGGAGCATCGATTAAAACCTTGGAACTAAAATCGGACAAATAAGTAAAGTATTACAAGAAAGGGGGTTCGAAAGTCTACCTGGCTCCACAGAAACAAATCCGAGAGACCAAGTGAAATTGATCTCAACTACTACAACTT
>BQNB010111091.1:0-22422 GCA_026074375.1 Tanacetum coccineum
CTTTCACAAGAAGATGTGAACCAGAAGCTATTAAGAAGTTTGTCACCAGAATGGAACACACATGCTGTTGTGTGGAGGAACAAGCCTGAATTAGAGACAATGAGCATGTATGATCTCTACAACAGTCTCAAAGTGTATGAACCAGAAGTCAAAGGGACATCAAGCTCAAGTACAAGCGTACAAAACATAGCTTTTGTGTCCTCTAACAACTATGGCAGCACTAATGAAGCAGTTAATACTGCTCATGGAGTTTCTGCTGCCAGCACTCAAGCTATTGTTGCCAATCTAATAAATGTTGATAACTTGAGTGATGTTATGATCTGTGCATTCTTTGCTAGTCAACCAAGTAGTCCTCAACTTGCAAATGAGGACTTACAACAACTCCATCTAGATGACTTGGAATATATGGATTTGAGATGGCAGATGTCCATGTTGGCTATGAGGACAAGAAGGTTCTTGAAGAACACTGGAAAGAAGGTGACTATTAATGGTAATGAGATCATTGGGTTTGATAAGTCCAAGGTGGAGTGCTACAACTGCCACAAGAGGGGACATTTTGCTAGAGAGTGTAGAGTTTCAAGAAACCAAGACAACATGAACAAGGAAAGCTCAAGAAGAAGTGTGCCAGTGGAGACAACTACTTCTAATGCTTTGATCTCATGTGATGATCTTGGTGGTTATGACTGGAGTGATCATTGCAGAGGAAGGACTAACAAATTATGCACTCATGGCCTACTCATCTTCAAGTTCTGATTCTGAGGTATCTAATGATTCTACTTGCTTCTGACTTGCTCAAAATCTTGTTCTTGAACATTGTTGAACATCATAAATCTCAATAAGAACAACAAATGAAAGATTTGAAATATCTAAGTTGAATGGTTGTATCTTATAATACCAGGTTACAGTCTATAGAAGAAAGACTTGAATTTATAAAAAGAATGAGTCTGTTTATGTAAGAAAATATTCCGGCTTAAGTGGGATATTCAAGTTAGGGGAGATAAACTAAGGGGAGCTTAGGAGAAGCTAGAAATAGTTTCAAAAAGAAAAAGATGGCATTACAATAATAATGTAGACAAACTGAAAATGCAATATAAAAGCCGTAAACAAGATATAAGAGTTCAGATTGTAGACAATTTCAAGAAAGGATTAGGCTATAATAGCAGTTCCCACCTCCTCTAACAGAAATTTTATGCCTCAAAACCTGACTTGTCATTACTTGGAATAAGAAGATTTTACAAATTAGTCCTGAAGTATTAAAGCCTGAGTCACGAATCACTTGAACCTAAGGCAAAGTGAAAGCAAAGCCTAAAGCAGTTAGGAAGAATAATGGTGCTCTAATTATTCGAGGTAATAAGAGTGTCCGAGAGTAGAAAGGGCGATAAGAGGGATAGAGGTCGTACGACGGCGCTCAGGAGAGATTAGTCGAGCAGAGGGACGAACCGGGGGCAGGCTATGATACGTACATGTTGGGCCTCTAGGGTACTTATGTGATGATGAGATAATATAGGATTAGCGAGTGGATCTCTGGCTCATCTATCATAGCTACTTGACACACTAGCATACACGCTTAGAATGATTTTGACACTAATACTAGATAGGAACAGAGTCGCCAGTATCTGCTTATACAAGTTGAGCAAGAAACAATTCAGACGTCAAAACACTCACATTCCTAGAGGCAATCAAAGAAACTAGAATAATATGATGTCTCAGAGACTAGGAAGTAATTTTGAGATGTTTAACAAAGCTTGTTATATGTGTGGAAGTTTTGATCACTTACAGGTTGATTGTAATTATCAAAGGGTGGTAAAACCTGTTTGGAACAATGCTAAAAGGGTGAATCATCATAATTTTTCCAAAAAGACTCACCCCTGCCCTAAAAAGAACATGGTTCCAAGAACAGTACTAATGAAGTTTGGCTTAGTATCTATTAATACTGCTAGACAAAATATTTCAAAAATAGCAGTATCAGTTAATACTGCTAGACAAGTTAATACTGCTCACTCAAAAACAATAGTGAATGCTGGTGGACCAATGTCATATCTTTCTAAAATAGCACATTCAACGGTTAAGAGCCCATTCACAAGAATACATCATTTAAAAACAGTAATTTTAATTAGAGGGTTAATACTGTTAAGGATAAAAATGTTAATACTGTTAGGCCAAAAGCAGTAGTTAATGTTTGCTAGGCCAAAAGCAGTAGTTAACGTTGTTAAGAGAAATAATGTTAATGCTGTTTAAGCCTCACTTTTGGATTATGAAACCCAAAGACTAAAGTTTTAGACCAATTTCTAAACACAATAGTGCATCAATCACCCTAAAGAAGTTTGATTATATTGATGCACAAGGTAGATCCAAGTCAGTGATGGCTTGGGTCCCCAAAAGAAACTGATTTTCTTCAATCAATCAGCAAGGGGCAATCTATAAATGGATTGACATGATGAAAGAAGTAATTGATAGTGAATCTTAAAAAAAAAGAAAAAAAAAAAGAGGCACATGACAAGGAACATGTTCTATCTTACAGACTATGAAGAAATAGATGGAGGATATGTTGCTTTTGGAGGGAACCCCAAAGGAGGGAAAATCACAGAAAAAGGTACCATTAAAACTGGTAATCTAGATTTTGAAAATGTGTATTTTGTGAGAGAGTTGGTAAGAATAAAAACAGAAAGAGAGATGCTGTGAACATAAAAAACAGAACAGAGTGGTTTTTAGTAATAAAAGATTAAGAGAAAAAGTAAGCATAAATACAGAAAAGAGATGTGTGATATAAAAACTAACAGAGTGTACAGTAAAAAAAGAGCAATTAAGAGACAACGAGTTAAAAATAGAAAGAGAGACATTTATTTTTAATGGATATGTTGTTTGGAATGGAATTGGAGTTAATGCTGATGACTCAAATTTAATGCTGCTAGGCATAACTTTACTGGCTGCTGGTTGTAAGTTAATGCCAGCTAGGCAATAGCTTACTGCTGTTTACTACACGGGTACTTACTACTCTGCTTAGCTGGAAGTTTAAATGCTGTTAGGCTTAACTATACTAACTGCTGGTGATATGGTTAAATGCTGTTTGAGGAGCATTTTCATAAATACTTAGATTAAGGGTTCATTCCACTCTTTTTGATCGATTATCATACTTTCGTATACCTACTATTCACAAACCTAACTCAATTCTCATTTCATCATCAAAAAAAAAACCCAACACAAGTGACGACACCTAAATGTTTGCAGATACTCACAACATTGTTGCTTTTTTGGTCTCAACATGCAAAATTAAAGGGTTTAGAAACATAATAGTGGATTTTTTGAATGCACACCCCATAAAGTATGCTTTCACTGTTAATCCCACTATTTACACTTTCGTTGGCATTGAACAAATCTAGCTATTGGTAAGGCAAAACATCAATAGTGGATGAAAAGAAATCATCATTAGTAAGATCGATGTACGAGATATCTTCAATTAGAAGATGCTGAAGGTGTTGATTGTCTACCTAATGCTAGCATCTTTGAACAACTTACATTAATGGGGTATGAGAAAATTTCACAGAAGCTTACTTTCTATAAGGCATTCTTTTCCCCACAATGGAAATTTTTGATTCATACTATTTTACAATGTCTAAGTTCTAAGACTACTGCATGGAATGAGTTTAGTAGCACTATGGCATCTGCAATTATCTGTTTAGCTACAAACCAAAAGTTTAACTTTTCAAAGTAAATTTTTGAAAGTATAGTAAAGAACTTAGATAACGTGACTGGAAATTTTTTGATGTATCCAAGGTTTGTACAAGTGTTTGTGAATCAACAACTTGAAGGGATGCCTACTCACAAGAGAATTTACATTGCACCCTCTCACACTAAGAAGATATTTGGGAATATGAGAAGGGTTGGAAAAGGTTTTTCTAGAAGGGAAATACCATTATTCCAAACAATGATGGTACACGATCAAGAAGAAGTAGGTGAAGGTTCAGAAATGCCAACTGATCCCCATCACATACCCACCATTATTCAACCATCAACATCTCAACCTCAAAAGAAATAAAGATCAAGAAGGTCAAAGAGAAAGGATACTGAGGTACCTCAGCCTAGTGGTCCTAAAACCAATATAGCAGATGACGCTGTCAATGAGGAGATGGATGACAGTTTGGAAATGGCTGCCACTACTAATACTGGCTTAGAAGCAAAGTAGGACAGTGGTAACATAGATAAGACCCAATCTAAGGCAACACTTAATGAACTAAGTTCCAAGTTCTCTAGGAACTAGTTCAGGTAGTGGTCCTAGGTGCCAAGAAACCATGGGGGATACTATTTCTCAAACTAGATTTGAGAGTGTATCTAAAACATCTAATGATCCACTGCTCGCAAGAGGTAACACACTTCAATGTGGTGAGAATAGACTAAAACTAAAGGAATTGATGGAAGTACCAATTTACAAACAAGAGTTCTTGATTTAGAGACTATAAAGACCACTCAAGCTAATGAGATTGCAAGTTTAAAAAGGAGAGTCAAGAAGCTAGAGAGGAGGAATAAGTCAAGAACTCATGGACTTAAAAGATTATACAAAGTTAGTTCATCAAGAAGGGTTGAATCCTCTGAAGATGAAGGTTTGGGTGAAGAGGATGCATCCAAACAGGGGAGGATGGCTGATATTGATGCTAATAAAGATATTTACTTGGTCAATATTCACACTGATGGAGATATGTTTGTTGTTAATGACTTAGATGATGATGAGGTGATTGTTAAAAGTGTAGATGTTGTTAATACTGCTGAGGAAACAAGAAGTGTGGTTGAAGAAGTTACTGTTGTTACAATTCCAGTTAGTGCTGCTATAACTACAACTACAACAACTGCAATAACTGATGTTGAAATAACTTTGGCTCAAGCACTAGCAGAGTTAAAGAGTGCAAAACCCAAGGCTGTTAAGGTTGTGATACAAGAACATAACCAAACATGGGACAAACTACCCACAACACTCACAACAACAACTCTAAGCTACACACCATCATCTAGCCACTTGAAGTAGCACAAAAGACCTAAGAGCTAACCCTGGATTGTTTTACATGAACATAGCACAAGCACCTACACCAACAGTTTCATCACAACAACCATTACAGGTCAAGGTTCAGGACAAGGGTAAAGGCAAAATCTGGTTGCAACCAGAATCTCGGTAAAAGACAAATATCCTAAGAAAGAGTCCCCCTACCACAGGCTAGAATAAGAACTTCTATTCAAGCTATACACAGATGCTAGAAAATAAGAAGAAAGATTAGGCCCAACAGAACCAAAACTCTATCAAACATACAGAAGCCAATATAGCTTACTGCAAGACCCGTGTCTCTTAGCAGCCAAGAAATCAGGAAGTTGCACATTAATCTAGTCTGGAAAACCATCAAATTAGGACTACTAAATCTCACCAAAAGAGCAAGAAGAACATTAGACCTTGATGAAGCCCAAAGGAGCAAAGATTTGTTACTCACTCAACAAAAACTTCTCTAAAAGCAAGAGAACGGTCAAAACAATTTGAAGTCTAAGAAGTCAGTCGAAGAAAAGAGGAATAACTACAACAACACTTACAACAACAACTTATGCTACAACAATTATAGTTGATAGCACAAGACCTAAGGCTAAATGGATTGTTTTTCATGAACATGAGCAAGCACCTACACCAACAGTTTCTTCACAACAACCATCACAGGTCAAGGTTCAGGACAAGGGTAAAGGCAAAATGGTTGAACCAGAACCTGTAAAGAAAATATCTAAGAAAGATCTACTCAGGCTTAATGAAGAACTTTCTTTCAAGCTATAAGCTGAAGAAGAATAAGAAGAAAGGATTGCCACAGAAAAAGCTTAGTAAATTAAAGAAGCCAATATAGCTTAGGATGATGTTTAGGCTAAAATTGAAGTTGATTATTAGTTGGCTCAAAGACTACAAGCTCAAGAGCAAGAAGAATTGACTGATGAAGAAAAGGCAAGATTGTTTCTACAATTCTTAGAGCAAAGAAGAAAACAATTTGAAGCTAAGAGAGTAGAAGAAAAGAGGAATAGATCACCAACAAAAGCTCAACAAAGGATTATCATGTGTACTTATCTGAAAAACATGGAAGGATGGAAGCCCAAAAGTTTATAGAACAAGTCCTTTGCTAATATTTAAGATTTATTTGACAAAGCAATGAAAAGGGTGAATACCTTTGTTGACTACAGAACTGAGCTGGTGGAAGAGAGTTCCAAGAAGGCTGAAACAGAGTTTATAGAAGAGAGTTCCAAGAAGGCAGAAGCAGAGATAGCACATGAGAGCAGTTTAAATAGAGCAGGAGAAGAGCTAAAACAAGAAAGCTCTAAAAAGCAAAAGTTAGAAGAAGACAAAGAGTCTGAAGAGCTTAAGCAATGTTTGGAAATAGTTCCAGATGATGGAGATGGTGTAACTATTAATGTTACACCTTTATCTACTAAATCTCCAACCATTGTTAACTACAAGATCTACAAAGAAAGCAAGAAAAGCTATTTTTAAATTATCAGAGCAGATGGTAATTCTTAGATGTATTTAACTTTTGGAAAGATGCTTAAAAACTTAGACAGAAAAGACTTGGAAGTTATTTGGAGTATAGTCAAAGAAAGATTTAAGAAGACAGAGCCAGTGAATTACATGGATAATTTATTACTTCTTAATTTGAAGACCATGTTTGAACATCATGTTGAAGATAATGTATGGAAGAATAAACAAGGATTAGTTAAAATGCTGAACTGGAAGCTTTATGATTCTTATGGAGTTCATTATGTATTGGTTGAAAAGATGTATCCACTTACAAATCACACACTAAATCAGATGTTCAATGAGGTGAAGCTTCAAGTTGATTATGAGTGTAAAATGGCATTTGAGCTTCTTAGATTGGTCAAGAAACAGCTTAAGGAAGGCCATGTACCTAAATGAAGTGTTTGGAAGCATCCTCCTGGTGATTGATGAAGCTTTGAATGAAACTTGATGATTTTGAAGAAGAATATTAAGTTTAGGGGAGGATTGTTGGGATTAAAAGCCTTCTTGAAGTTACTGCTGCTAAGGTTTGTGTTATTGCTGCTAAGCAAAAGTTAGTGTTGTTCTTTAACTTTAATGAAAAATATGCTAAGTAGTTAGTGATGCTAGTATAAAGTTAGTACTGCTAGTTCACAGTTACTACTGTTAGTATATATTAGTACTGCTAGTGTAAAGTTAGTACTGCTGGTGAAGATTAAAGAAATATTTTAAGTAGTTACTACTGCTTGTACATAGTTAATGTTGATGGTGTATAAGTTACTACTGCTGGTGCTAAGTTAATGCTGCTAGTACAAAAGTTACAACGACTCAAAGATTAAGACTGCTGAAAGAGTTTCTACTATCAGAAGAGAATGAATAAAGACAGAAGAAAGGATAAAGATTGATTGGAGATCAAGATTACTTACGTGATAAGTATTAGTTATTTATAGAATAGATCATAGATAATATTCTAAGTGTTAGGAATATATTGTAAATCGACTAGGACTCCTTTGTGTATAAAAGGAGGTCCTAAGGCATAGAGTTTGAAATCACAATCATAATAGAGTTTTGTATCTGTATCAAATCTAAATGAGTCATTCATAGAGTTATCATAGCTTCAAGATTTTGTAACCCTAATATTATGAGAGTATTCGTATTATTTATAATAATAATATTGGAGCTTTTAATGTTTGTTGAATTATGTATTCATAGAATTGTGTTCATAGAGTTACTGTTTCATTAAGAATTCTTCGTATTGACTAAAGAGTAGATTCCACATAATCTTTAATATATTTAACAAAGTTTCTACTATTGTTGTGTTAGATTTATCTAGCATAACAAAACCTTAACAAGCATAAGGAATTAAAGATCTATTGAAGTGCGATCAACACTAAGTTAATTCAAAGTTAGTCCTAATTCTAATGTGAAGGGGGGTTTTCAGTTCGAGGGACTCGCACGGGTTTTGGTGGTAACGTATAACTACTTTGGTCATGATAACTTACGCAAGCAGATAAACAGAAGATAAAAGAACGGTCAAGCCTATTATAGGGAAAACGCATTAACCATGAATAATCAAATATAATGCAGGTTTGCTTATTAGTGCAATGATTGTCTTATCACGAAGGCATATATCATTCTTAGATTTAGGCAGTACTTCATCCTACAACCTAGACATGTCAATCCTGTCATAATTAAATGATCCGCATAAAGCAATGTATGTTGATTATAATCTATCTTAGGAGATTAATAATGGTGATCTTATTAAACCTTAGCTTAACGAGACTTTATTAACTTACTTCTTAACGACTCTTTATATACTAGTAGTCCACTGTCCGGGTCCTTACCAAGGGAATCAGAACGTCATTTGTTGATCATAGGTCACCTGCTAGTCTAACTTGTTTACTAAACCAATGGAAAGGATAGGTCATTATTTGTGATCCTATGATTCTAGATATATAAATTGAGGATATGGAGAGCTATCCTGACGTCTAGCTCTATATTTTGCATTCCTAGATCCAGTTGAATGATAGGTCGCATACTTAAGCACGTAAACAAGTATAAATTGATAAACATAATCAACAAACAATGATAAATTAAGCAATCGAGATAAACAAACCAAACATTAAATTATCATAAACATAGCTAATACCTAAAGGTATTAGCCAATAACCATTGTATCGAATACAAAAATAATAAACGAACAACCAAGGTAACCTAACCAAGGTAACCTAACCAAGTTAAAAGAATGATACCAAAAATCGAAGGATTATTTGAGTATAGATTATTACTAGGGTTTTCTTTTGGATTGAAGCATGTTGCTTAACCTTCTTTTCTCTTCTTCTCTTTTAGAAATCGACTTTTGTGGTTAGGGTTTTGTAAGTTTAGATAGGCACACCCTAAAATTCATATTTAGGATTTCTATTTATAGGTTTTGTAAAATCATCAATACGCCGTATTTAATGAACTTAATACGTCGTATTGGGGGTTTCTTGGAGTAGGAACTACGATTGTAATATTCCAGAATATTCTTCACTTGATCTTCAATACATCGTATGGAATAAGCTAGATACGGCGTATAGGGCTTCAAATCTTCGTGATTACTTGTGAAGTGCAGGCATAGATACGCCGTATCTTCTTTGATGGATATGACGTATAGGTTGTCAGAACAGTATTCTTCAGATTTCTTTGTTTGAGCTCCAAAATGCGTGCCTTTTAGCAAAACTTCACCAATTACTCCATAAATACTGCATTTGACAAATATAAGCAATTAAGTACCAATTCATGCAATAATTGTATAAAATATGAAATTTACATAGGATAAATGATGTTATAAAATAGACGTTATTTTATGTCATCTAATATCCCCCTACTTAAATCCTACTTGTCTTCAAGTAGACTTTAAAAAACTTAGGAAAATTTTTCCCAACTAAAGTCAAGGATTTTTCCTTTAAGCAATTATTCTCTCAATTACTAGTACACAACCAAAAACCTCACAAAATATGAAAATAAAAACACTCAAATCACTCAACTAATCTATGTGGTAACATTTAAGTAATTCGCTCAACTGCTCGGTCTTGATGAGTATTCTATCATAAGCTTGGAAAGGATACATATCTCCACCACTAAAGCCAAGGAGTAACAAGTCCAAAAAGGTGAATTGGGTTAAGGTTTTAAGGGTTGATCATTCTTTCTAATCTCTATCGATATCAATATTCTAGAAAAGGAGATGAAACCACACATACACTTCCATAATGATGGAATAAACATATGTGATTGCTCACTTCTTAACTTGAATAAGCTAAAGAATAAGACTAGTAATCTTCACCAATAGTCGTAAACCAACAAGGGCGATGAATCATATGTGCACATCCGTAATGATGGAATAGACACACATGATTGCTCAATCCTTCATTCGAGTAAAACCAAAGGTTATGATGAAGAATAATAAAGGGTAGTGGATCTTCTGATCCTTTCACCAACGGAAGTACATCAACAAGGCAAACAAAATCACACATACACATCCATAACGATGGAATAAATACATGTGATTGCTCGCATCCTCATTCGAACAAACCAAAGGATAGGGATTAGGAAAGTAAAAATAATTGGTGTTAAATAAAAAGAATAAAACAAATAGATTAAGTCCAAACAAATAAGGTACATTGTTCCTAGTTACTTTCCCAACCATCCCTCGAAGAAGACACAAAATCAAAGATAAATGCCTTGATCAATAAATTAATCAAACAATCTTAGTTGGCGTTCCTATAACGAACAACTCCCAATCGTCTATAATATACATACTATACAACATTAGTGGCGATATCGACCACTTTATACAAGAAATACATGGTTGGTTTATTTTGACTAACATACAACAATACTCTATAGAATCACTTTTTTGTAAATTTCTCTATTTTGATTTTTTTAAACAAACCACTATGAATTTCAATGTATTTTCACCATCTCACGATGTTAATAAATTCGGATAATTTGTCTATAATCCTCCATACTTCGGATATATAAAAAATAATAGTGAAAGTACTAAAACACACTGAAAAATTAAGACTAAAATATACACTACTTTCACATTCCCATTGCATTGTGCAATTTTCTCGACCTAACCATAGACAGAAATTTCACACACGTACCCAATTGCATTGTGCAATTTTCCTGACCTAACCGTAGTTAGAAAATTTTGCATTGCGACGGGAAATACAATACTTTACACAAAAGTATCTAGCAACCGATTAAGGACATAATCTAATAGGGTAGGCTCAAGTGTAAAGGTGTAACGAAACAAGATTTGGTGTAAGAAAAAATGGAATGGCTCAGCAAGTTTTTCTAAGGGTATCTTACTCTAAATATTAGAGTAAACAAAAGGGTTTATACGTGGGTTAACTAACCAGTGTAGTTAGTTAATATCACAACATGTAAAGGCTTTTTGGTGTAATCCTAGAAATTTACTAGTTTAGAAAATGTCACTCCATCTATTAAAAATAGTGCTTATTATTGTGGTCTCTAGTAGATATACCAAGCCAAGTTCTAAAGTTTACTACAGTCACCAACACACTCATATTTTTGTGGAATTTAGGAGTAAAATTAAGGGAAACAGAAAGGCTAAATCCTTACAAATGGAATTAAGGGTTATGCGTGCGGGTTATGTAACTAATAATTTCACAAAAGTATGGTAAAAAATTTAAATTTGAGTATAAATTAGGCATATTATTGTGAAAAATAGAACAAGCGTTCTAATTCTCCTCTCCAACTTGAGATATACCACGACCTCGTTGTATAAATATAACATTAAGGACATAAAATTAAAAGAATTAGAACTAGAAACTTCCTGGGATTTACTCAGTATGATCCTCTATGTTGCGTTTATTAGCAAGATCGTGTGTAAATACGGGTCTGAATACCATCATAACTACAACACACATAATTCCAGAATATAAATACTCCGGTATTCGATGGTTAAACACAAAAAAATTGTACAGGAAGTCGATACGCCGTATCCCAAAATCAGGATATGCCGTATTGAGGCCTGTAGAAAGTATCTGAGGTACAAACCAGATTGTCAAATAAGCCGTATCATATTCATGAATACGTCATATAGACAAATATGAAAATAATTTTATACATGGCCGAAATAAAGCACTGGAAAACATCCAACCATCAATATGACGTATCTCTTGATGTTGGCTATGCCAAATCGACTAACGAGGAAGACATACAGATAAAATAGAGAAATCCATATCCGGAATGACTCTCTAACTAGCACTTTTCTTTACAGCAAAGTATTTAAGTTAGACTTGTCTTCAGCTCATCATTTGGTGCATTTCACGAGCCACCCTTGATCCTTCAAAAAATTTCATAGTAGACGCTAGACATAATTTTTTTAGTTATTTTCCAGGCATCGTACTCATATGTATTGATCGCAACTTATTCTTCATTAGTACCAAGCGAGTATTGTATTACTTCGAATTTTTCAGATTTGCACATCCCTTCATTAAGCAGTTCTTCCTCTTCACTAAAAAGGTAGGGTGGATTATTACAAACCAAAATATCGCCCAATTCACCGACGTTACGCCCCATAAGTCTTTGGCTTATGTTCATCAAAACCTTCTCGACCCTTCTCAAATGTACAATTATTGTTCTCTTCTTGAGCGTCCAAATAAGGCTTGAAAAAACGGGTTAGCATTGTCGTTCAGGTGGTTTGTGTTGTCAGATTCTTTCCATTCGTCGTCACTTGATACAATGTCACCCATCAATATTTCATTGTCACCACTTTTCATCCAAAAATCCCATAATGCAATTTTAGTTCTCCCATCCATTCTCCTATTATTTTTTATTTTTGAATTCAACCAATTTTAAAAATTCCATTAATATGGACCGTCATCCACATCATCGCTAATCAATGAATTTTTACAGGTATAGGATAGGGGGTAGTATTTGTGAAAGAATTTTTCCTTTAATTCTCCCTAAGTAGTGATTTTGCCATCTACCTCATCTATCCACTACTTTCATGCAGCTCCTCCAGTAAGCGAGATTGGGAAAATATGCATTCAAAGTTGATTGGGATCAACATTGGGAATTTTAATTAACTCCAGTATTGCGAGGACTTTTGTAGTGTGGTCGACTATGTCATCGCCATTCGTTCCATTGAAAGCATTATCAAGTTGTATTTTTAAAAATTCATCACCTAGTTCGAATTTAGCATTTTCGTTGAACCTTGGTGTAGTACTATTCGAGCCATAATCCGCTCGAAATTCCACCAAGTATTCTCCCAAAGTTGGTTTTGTCATAGTTTTAGTTACATCTTCTTTGATCTAACCTTCGGAATCAGTACAATCCTGAAACCAAGGTAAAAATATAAGAAGGATTTAGCTCGTAAAAGTAATAAACAGAAAACCTAATATAAAAAACAGAGTAAAGAAAATTTAAAGTTTTTGTTTCCTTGTATTAGATAGCGATACGTCCGTATTCAATTGTCTGAATACGCCATATTGACTGTTTGAATGGAATACACTGTATTGGCAATGAAAGGTTGATACGCCGTTTTGACTGTTCGATCAATACAGTTTACAGAAAACAAAAACAATGCAGAAAAGTAAAATAAACACACAAGCACACAATAATAAAAAAACACAGTTAGGATGGATGATCCGACTCTAAGACTCAAAAAACACAAAATTTTTACACTAATCTAGGTTAGAACCAAAATACTAATAAAAATGAAAATTAAACAACTTCACTCCCCAGTAGTGGCACAAAAAACTTGATGTGTCGTTGTACATAGGTAATATTTATTATTAAGTTTTACATTTATATTTAGCCGAATTACCTATTAACAAACACTAAGAACATGGTAGTGTACCTGATTAGTTGTAGGTTCATTCGTAAGTAGAGTGTCGATCACAAAGAGCGAGAGCATTAATTCCTAATTCTATCAGTATTTTAGTTATCTGTGTTAGTTCTAATCTAAGTTAATTCAAAGTTAGTCCTAATTCTAATGTGAATGGAGGTTTTTCAGTCTGAGAGAGTGCACGGGTTTTGGTAGTAACCTAAATCTACTTTAGTCACGATAACCCACTCAAGCTGATAAATAAAAGATAGAAGAGCGATTAAGCCTATTATAGGGAAAACGTATCAACCATGAATAATCAAATATAATGCAGGTTTTCTTATTAGTGCAATGATTGTCTTATCTTGAAAGGATATATGATTCTTAGATTTAGGCGGTACTTCTTCCTGAAACCTAGACACGCCAATCCTGTCACAATTAAACGCATCCGCATAAAGCAATCTATATTGATTATAATCTAACTTAGGAAGATTTAAAAATGGTGATCTAGAATTAAACCCAAGCTTCAACATACCTTACAAACAAACATCTAAAACATCACTATATATACTAGAAGTCCACTGTCTGCATCTTAACCACGTTAATCATAACGACATATGTTTTGATCCATGTCACTCGGCTATCCAACTTGTTCACTAAACCAATGGCAAGGATAGGTCATTATTTGTGATCCTATGATTCTAGATATATAAATTTCAGATATGAAGAGCTATCCTGGCATCTAGCTAGCTCTATATTTTGCATCCCTAGATCTAGTTGAATGATAGGTCGCATACTTAAGCACGTAAACGAGTATAAATTGATAAACATAATCAACAAATAACGATAAATTAAGCAATCGAGGTAAACAAACCAAACATTAAATTATCATAAACATGGCTAATACCTAAAGGTATTAGCCAATAACCATTGTATCGAATACAAACATAATAAACGAACAACCAAGGTAACCTATCTGAGTTAAACGAATGATATCAAAAATTGAACAATTATTAGAGTATAGATGATTACAAGGGTTTTTCTATGGATTAAAGCATGTTGCTTGACCTTCTTTACTCTTCTTCTCTTCTGGAAATTGACTTTTGTTGTTAGGCACACCCAAAAATTTATATTTAGGGTTTGTATTTATAGGTTCTTTAAAATCATCGATACACCATATTGAATGAACTCAATATGGCGTATTGGGGGTTTCTTGAAGTAGAGACCACGATTATAATATTCTATAATATTCTTCACTTGATCTTTAATACGTCGTATAGAATAAGCTGGATACGGCGTATAGGGCTTCAAATCTACATGGTTACTTGTGAAGTGCATGCATAGATATGACGTATCTTCCTTGATGGATACGGCGTATTGGTTGTCAGAACAATACTCTTCAGATTTCTTTGTTTGAACTCAAAAATGCGTGCCTTTTAGCAGAATTTCACCAATTACTCTATAATTACTGCATTTAATAAATATAAGCAATTAAGTACCAATTCGTGCAATAATTATATAAAATAGGCAATTTACATAGGATAAATGATGCTATAAAATTCGTTATTTGATGTCATCAGTATGTTGAACGTATGATCATACTAGGTTCAGAAAGATGTTTTGGCCTTGGCTAGAGGCATTTGATAAAAAAATTTAGTTGGCATTTCATGGAAAAACATAAGGATTCGTTTTTTACTCCTCTCTAAGTCTAAACCTCATTTGGAGTGTTCCTAAATGCTCAAATATCATGTACATACCTTTATTGAAGTTTCCACATGTGTCAGGTAAGAGGAAAGCCGACAAGTGTAAAATCCACAAAACAAATTTCGCATGTGGCGAGCTGGCCACGCGCTGACGCGTGCCCAGCGCGCCAGATTGTGAAATCTAGTTTTGCAGATTTAAGCTACCATTTGTTATTTTAGATTTTGCGAATGTTTATTTGTCATCATTAAAGCATAAAGGAGATCCTAGTCAATGTTGCATCAACAATCTCCCCCTTTTTGATGATAAAAAATAATATTCGGAAAGCAAATAAAATTACAAACATAGCGAAGATAAAGACCGCCATTAAAGAAGTCCGCGTCTTGGTCTTGGCCTTGTAATTTGGTGAAGCTTAAACATTGTCTTTACCATGAGTCTTACATAGCTCCATGTGTGCTATGACTCTTTTGCTTCCGTTTCAAAGCTTGCTTTCCTTCTCCCTTGATTGCTTGCTTTAATAAGCTTCAAAACTTTGCTTTCCTTCTCCCCCTTTTGTCAAATCAAAAATGTGGGATCTTTTCTTTCCAATGGAAAGTTGATATCTTTGTAGAAGAGAAGAATAGAAACCATTATACATGCTCCCCTTAGATCGTTGCTCCCCCTTATTCAAAGGCGGGGATCCATGGGTCAAGAACATTACTTTTGAAGTGTTCTTAGCTACAACTAGAAACAAGCAAAAACAAAGCAACACAAGCAACAAATATATACACATGTGTAAGTCCAACATGGGTTAGCTTACCATTTGGAATCTTGGATACATGGATGTGTACAAAAGTAAATTATAGTGACTTTGTATATTGTTACATATATTCATATACATATTTTAACATATTATATGTATAGATTCTCATGATTCCAATTACTTTTGTTGATCACGCTTGGACAATTTTAACACAATTTTATTTCATATTATTGTGCTAAAGCAATATAAATAAATAAACATTCAAGCATTTTGTTTCATATAATACTCGCAACACACAACATATATTACACATCATCTAACTAGTACAAGGCACCTAGAAAGCCTATGCAACTATTATTCTTGCAATGCTTGAATCATTCAAAGGAGTAATTACTAGGTTTATTGTCTTTCTCAATTCTTTCTTCATTAATGTCTTGAAGAAAGACCCTAGCAATGTCCTCAACGATGGCGGTTAACACCTTAATACTGGTATGTATCTCTCGCATTTCCATGCGAAGACCATACATGCTTTCCTTTGTTATATGTTGCACTTGACAACATACGCACTCGTCAACATAAGTGTTACTGATAGGTTCTTCAAGCTCTTGAGATATCTTTTCCCATATGGAATCTTCAACAATACACAATTTTAGAAATGCCCTACAAATGTCTATATTACTACTACTATTATGTTGTTCCCAATTGTATGATACTTCTTCCTATGGTGTCATTGTTCTTCTCCCAGTGTTGTAGTGGTATGATAAGTCTTTAAATTCACTCAAGATTCTTGTATTGTTTTGATATTAGCCACAATTTTTGATTGTGTTTGTGTCGTGTCTAATGAGCTAGTGCATGGGCTTTTATAGTAGTAGATTTGTGAGAAGATAGGTTACTAAAGGTGATATAAATCCTCAGCCATTGATGATATCAAATAACATTACTTTTATAGCATCATTTTTCCATATTTATTACCCATTTTGTATAATTATTGCAAGAATTGATACTTAATCGTTTATATTTGAGATTTGTAGTAATTATGGAGTACTTTGTGAAGATTAGCTAAAAGGCACGCATTCTGGAGCTTAAACGAAGAAATCTGAAGAAAATTATTCTGACATTCTATAGGACATATCCATCAAGGAAGATACAGCGTATCTGTGCCTGCACTTCACAAGAAACCACGAAGAAATAAAGATCTACTCGCCGTATCTAGGGAGTTCCATACGCCGTATTCTATTTTGAGCATTTAAAGATCCTGGAAGATATTGAACGTAGTCCCTACTCCGAGAAACCCCCTATACGCCATATTGACCTCAACCAATACGGCGTATCGATGATTTTTCAAAGACTATAAATACAAATCCCTAAACACGAGTTTAGGTGTGCTTAACCATATTTTTGATACCCTTACCACAAAAGTCGATTTTTGGAAGCCAAGAAGAGAAAAGAAGGTCAAGCAAAGCATTTAATTCCATAGGAAACACCTTGTAATTCCATACTCTTGATAATCGTTCAATTTTTGGTATCATTCGTTTAACTCGATTAGTTTACCTTGCTTATTCATTATCATGCTCGTATTCATTATGATGGTTATCGGCTAATACCTTTTGGTATTAGCCATGTTTATGAAGATTTGAATGTTTGGTTTGTTCATCTCGATTGCTTAATTTATCGTTGCTGGTTGATTATGTTAGGCAATTTAGACTCGTTTACGTGCTTAAGTATGTGACCTATCATTCAACTGGATCTAGGAATACAAAGTATCGTGCTAGCTAGATACTAGGATAGCTATCCATATTGCAATTTATATATCCAGAATCATAGGATCATAAATAATGACCTGTCTTTGCCTTTGGTTTAGTGAACAAGTTAGACTAGCAGGTGACCTAGGATCAACAAATGACATTCTGATTCCTTTGGTAAGGACCTGGACAGTGGACTACTAGTATATAAAGAGCCATTAAGCAGTAAGTTAGTAAAGTCATGTTGAGCTAGGATTTAATAAGATCACCATTATTAATCTCCTAAGATAGATTATAATCAACAAATGATTGCTTTATGCAGATGCGTCTAATTGTGACAGAATTAACGTGTCTAGGTTTTAGGAAGAAGTACCGCCTAAATCTTGAAATGATATGCCCCTCAAGATAAGTCAATCATTTCACTAAGAAACAAACCTACGTTTTAATTGGATTAATCATGGTTAACACAGTTTCCTTATAATTGGCTTGACCGTTCTTCTATCTTTTGATTATCTGCCTATTTATTTATCATGTCTAAAGTAGGTTTAAGTTACCACCAAATGCGTGCTAGTCTCTCAGACTGAAAACCCCCTCTTTCGGTTAGAATTAGGTTTAGCATAGGTTTAACATAGATTAGATCTAACATAAATAACTAAAATAATGATAGATTTAAGAATTACGTTCTCACTCTTACTGATCGACACCCTACTTACCAACGAAGCTACAACTAATCGGGTACACTGCCCGTTAGTGTTGTTTTTAGGCAATGTCGGCAAAATATAAATGTAAAACTTGATAATAAATAATACCTACACACGACAACACATCAAATTTTTGGCGCTGTTGTCGGGGAGTGAAGTTGTTAATTTTTATTTATTAGTATTCTAGTCTAGATTCAGCAATAATATTAGAATAGTTTGAATCTCTGAAACTTTATTTCCATTATGTGTGTATTTTTCTTTTCTGCAATAGTTTTGTTTACTGTACTGGTCAAGCAACCAATACGACGTATTTACCTAGTTTAATATGACATATTAGCTTTTTCAAAACCAATACCGCGTATCCTTTTCTACAGATCCATACGGCGTATTCAAATCTATTGAATACAGGGTATCAACTGTCTGATACAGAAGAAACCTTAGGTAACATTTTACTTTTCTTTTAGAATAGCTTTACTTTAAAATATGTCTTTTCTTTTAGAAACAACATTTGGATTCCACCCCTTTCAGTTTGCCTACCAAGAAAGAAAGCTAACCATGGAGGAAATACTGGGTAAATTTATCAACGAAGGAAAACAAGAACACAAAGAGATGGAGACATTCATCAGCGAATTCAGAACAACCAACAAACTTTTGTTAAAAGAGCATAACAACTTATTAAGTGAGCTCAGTATCGAAGTGCATGGGTTATCAAAAATAATGAATGATGTTCTAATTTTGAAAAATAAGGTTAAAGGAGTAACAACCATAGGAGGAAGGATGACGACAAGGATTGCTTACAATAATGAAACCAACAATATTAATAAAGAACCTTTCGAGTTGTCACATGACAAGCCAAAAGAACCAAGGGATGGGATCTTGCGAGACGAACCCCAAAAAATGAAAGAAACGATTCCTCAACCCTTAGTGGAGATACAAGTACCGTCAATACCATTCCCTCATCAGCTGAGAAAAGAGAAAGAAGAAGCCCGACAACGAAAGTTCCTGGAAAATCTAAAACAACTGCATATCAACTTACCATTCATCGAAGCTATAGTATAGATGCCCAAATACGCTAAGTTTCTGAAGAGTTTGCTGACAAACAAATCAAGACTTGAAGAAGCTTGCACTGTTATGATGAATGAAAGATTCTCTGCAATCCTGCTGAAAAAACTACCATCTAAGGAAAAAGACCCAAGAAGTTTCACTATTTCTTGTCATATTAGTGATTTGCAGATCAATAATGCTTTAGCCGTCCTATGAGCCAGTATAAGTTTGATGCTTTATACGATGTATGAAAAATTAGGACTAAGGGAAGCAAAACCCACTAGAATAAGCTTAGAACTTGCAGATAAGTCAATCCAATACCCTTAAGGAATAGTTGAAAATGTGCTCATAAAGGTCGATAAGTTTGTCTTCCCCATTGATTTTGTTATCTTAGATATGCCTGAGGATTCTAGAATTCCAATAATTTTAGGAAGACCCTTTCTGGCCACTGCACAGGCTATGATTGATGTGTTTAACAAAAAGATGACGCTCAGGGTAGGAGATGATGAGGTGATTTTTAACATGGACCAATCAATTAAAAACCATCTTTCAAAGACGACGAATGTTATAGTATAGATGAGTTAGATGAAACTATTCATAAAGAGACCCAGGAATTATTAGAAAGAGATTAATCAGACTTAATTTTACTTAAGAATATTGAAAAAGGAATGAACTAATTGGACCTAAATAACTATAGCCCAGAACCTGACAAAATTATTACTGAACCTGTAATACGGATTATTGATTCTTTAGATATGGCATATCCAGTGGAACAGCAGAACAATGGTCTAAATAAGATTAAGAGTGAACATCTTTATTCAGCAAGTGCTAATGAGATTGACAAGAAAAAACCTGAGCTGAAAAGTTTACCATCTCATTTGGAATACGCATATTTAAATGGTGATGAATCCTTTCATGTAATCATATCGTCTAAACTTTTCAAAAGGGAAAAGAAACTACTTTTGCATGTATTGGATAATCATAAAGGAGCAATGGCCTCGAAGATTTCAGACACTAAAGAGATAAGCCCCTCATTCTTTACACATAAAATCCTGATGGAGGATGACTATAAACTGGTTATTCAACCTCAAAGACGTTTAAACCCTAAGGTTCAATATGTGGTGAAGAATGAAATCTTGAAGTTACTTGACTCTGGGTTCATTTATCCCATCTATAACAATTCATGGGTCAGCTCGATTTATGTTGTTCCAAAAAAAGGGGGATGACCGTGGTATTGAATCATAATAATGAACTAATTCCTTCGCGCATAGTCACTAGATGAAGAGTTTGCATCGACTATCACAAACTGAAAGATGACACTCGAAAAGATCACTTTCCCTACCATTCATTGACCAAATGCTTGAACGATTATCTAGTAATGACTATTATTGCTTTCTTGATGGTTTTTTAGGATTTTTCTAGATTCCAATTGCACTCGAGGATCAGGAAAAGACAACATTTACATGTCTATACAGAACATTCGCTTATAGAAGAATGCCCTTTGGTCTGTGCAACGCCCCTACAACTTTCCAATGATGCATGACAGCAATTTTTTGTGACACGATGGAAGACTTTATGGAAATATTTATGCATGACTTTTCGGTATTCGGTAACTCTTTTGATAGCTGTCTTGTTAACTTAGATAGAATACTTGCTAGATGCAAAAAACTAATCTTGTTCTCCATTGGGATAAATGTCACTTTATGGTAAAGGAAAGGATTGTTTTGGGATAAAAAAAATTCGGATTGGGAATTGAGGTAGATAAGGCCAAAATTGATGTAATCGCTAAATTGTCCTATCCAACAAACGTGAAAGGGGTCAGGAGTTTTCTAAGGCATGCGGGATTTTATCGAAGGTTTATCAAGGACTTTTGTATGATATCTAAACCTATGACCCAACTTTTATTAAAAGACGCAAAGTTTGATTTTTCTGATGATTGCAAAAAAGCATTTAATATTTTAAAGAAAAAACTAACTACTGCGCCCATTATCATATCTCCTGACTGGAACATCCCTTTTAAGTTAATGTGTGATGCTAGTGATTTTTCCGTTGGGGCTGTTTTAGGACAAAGAATAGATAGGAAGTTCAAACGTATTTATTATGCTAGCAAAACATTAAATAATGCCCAAGAACATTATACCACTACTGAAAAGGAGCTTCTCGCAGTAGTTTTTGCTTTTGATAAATTTTGTCCTTATCTTATTTTATCAAAAACCATAGTTTACACTGATCATTCTGCTTTGAAGTATTTGTTTAATAAACAGAATGCTAAGCCTAGGCTTATACGATGGGTACTACTGCTCCAAGGGTTCAACATTGAGATTAAAGACAAGAAATGAGCAAACAATTTGGCTGCAGATCACTTATCTAAATTGGAAAATCCAAACATAGAGGTATTAATCGAACAGGAAATTGCTGATGAATTCTCAGACGAGCTGTAACAACCCCAAAAATCACAACGCATCGAAATACCACTTGGGGTGCTACTTCATAATACACAGCGCTAGATACAAGAGAGTGACCTCTAAATGTGTCGTTTGAAAAATAATCTCGTTGATTTCCTTGAAATTGATATAACATTTGTCCCATAAATACATCACTATGAAAAACTTGAATGTAAAGACTCTAATGCACTTCAAGTAAGCCAAGTATCTATATCACCTGAGAAAAACATGCTTAAAACGGTCAACATAAAGTTGGTGAGTTCATAGGTTAGTTTAAATATGAATGTAAGTTTCAAATGAATGTATTTGTCCACTGTGTCATCACAGTCCCATGTAAAAATCCCAAAGATTTGTAAAGAATGCATGACACATTTTATGTCACCAAAAGTACCAATCTTATCCTAAAGATTTATAAAGAATGCATGACCAAATTAAATGTCACCAAAATGTTTCAAGTATGTATTGCCACTTTATTCAAGGCACAGTAAATATCCGTGTGAGTATAAAATAATGATTACGATTACTCTAAGTTCATGAAACCAATGCACTAATATAACAGTAATAATTCATGTGTATTTGTTGGGGGCCCTGTACTCCCAACCAATCGTAATCCGACATGTTATAATGTTCTTTTACCTAGTGATAGCTAATCACCCGAACGGGGATTGTCAATCCCGAATAGATCTATTTTATATCATACGCGTG
>BQNB010111092.1:0-22422 GCA_026074375.1 Tanacetum coccineum
CACTTCATTTTATTCATTCTACAAACACAGACAAAAACCTATAAGAAAATTTCTATTTTCCTTTCTTTTTTTCTCTTGGGTCAGCCGAACATCAACAACACCATAAGGTGTTCATTTTGTTCATTTCTTGAAGATTTAGGTTTACATATACATTCACGATTCATTTGTGGTTATTTTCAGGTTATTCTAGATCATTTCCATATTAAGATTCATCAGTTTTCCTTACTTTTGTAAGCCACTTCTCATCTCTTCTTCTTCTTACATATTTATATTTACATCTAGGCACACATATCATGATCTTTCGAAAATATCATCACCTATGTTTTTGTAATAGATTTTTATAAAGAAACTAGCAAAATAAAAAGGGTTGTACAACTTATTTATGTTTTTTGAACTTATTCTTGATATTATTGTACTTTTAGGTTAAGATTGTGATTATAAATATAAAAAGTAGTTCTTGGTGTTATTGTAACAATTGGTGGACGGGATAGGTAGTATTGGAGTTGTTTGAGTGTTGGTATCAATCAGTGGAATGAATTTAGGCTAGAAATGAAGTTGTGATGTTTGCGGCTAAATATATGGTGTAGTTTTGGTAATATATAAATTCTGTCTGACTTTTATATGAGGGATAACAGATGGTAAAATCTATTTTGAGTAGCCGAGACTAGAAAAATATGATAGTATATTTAAATACGAACGCGTGAATATAAATTTCATTAAAATCCGACTTAAAACGACTAAGATATGACCAAATGAAGTTCGGATAAAAACTAGTGACTTTTCCAGCAAAAATGTTTTAAACACATTCTGTTCAGTTTACGTTTTTGGGTTTTTGACCGATTTTGGGTCTGAGTCAGGTAAAACTTATAAGAGAAAACTTGTAGAACGGGATTTTTTCTTGAAACGTCGCCTTTGACCATCCCGTGAATCCTTATAAAGAAGGAGTTACGCCCTTCTAAAGTCGGACTAAAATCTGGAAATTTTGTAAACCTTATGCATAAATTTGGCTAATAATGTGAGATGCTTGAAACTAAAAATGAGGATTTTGGACGTTTTCGAGTCCGAATGAGCTATAAAATCCTTAACAAATAATATAGTATAACTTATATATTTTCTATGTGCGTCGAAAACTTTTCAAAATATTATTAAGTAAGCGAGATAAGATTTATTAAAGTTGGTGACTTAAAAATAATAGTTATGAATATAATGATGAATAAAAATTAGTAACTAAACTTTTGGTAGGAAACTTACCGTATTTTAGGCGAGATATAAAATTTAACAGAAATATTTAGAAAACGGAAAGTGTACGGAATTTCTAAGGATTAGTAAAAATAGTAACTTTTGTTTTAGCGTTGAAACTTAAATAAAACTAAACGTCTTTTATGAGATCACATTTTGACTTGCATAACTAAAGCGCAAACAACGTTCGGGTGATGATAACTTTATAAAAAATCGTATATGCAACGTTACACTATTGTTTGCATATATCTAAAACACACTATATTTCATTCTTCATTTGTTGATTGTTCGCGATTTATCTCTTGCTAAAGGTGAGTTTCATAGCCCCACTTTTTACTTGTTTTTACCAATACTTTTACTACATCTCAAGGTGAGATACATGCTCTGTTTTTATTTTGGACGTAATTAGTTTTAAATGTTTACAAATTAGTCTAAGTACCGATAGCCCACTTTGCCCGTTATTATGAACTATTGTTTACGTGATGTTAGCGCGAGTGTTATAGATAGATCTATCAGGATTAGCATTCTCGTCTAGGTAAGTAGCACTTACTTGTATCGGTGCTCCCAATGATACGGACGTATACCCTGTCGGAACTTTAGGTGGTCTAGGGTTGGACACCTACGTGGACTCTTTACTTGGCATATATTTGATGCATTACATCCTTTAGCTTCGGTGTCATGAACTTAGTACTATCGTAAACTCCTTTTTGGATCATTGTATGTGTTATAATTATCACGCTATACTAAACCTTGCGGTCCATACATAATGTTTTATTTAAACATATGAGCTCACCAACATTATTGTTGACCTTTTAAGCATGTTTATCTCAGGTACCTTAACTCGTAAGGATTAATTGAAGTGCATTGGAGTCAACATACATCATGGCTTTACTTCATGAAACTTTTATTAAATTATTCGTTGATGTTATGAGCACCATTTTGATTACCGTTTTAACTCTGATTATTTTCGTTTATGTAAAAACTTGTTTCTTTTAATTAATTTAACGATGTAATATTTTCAAAACGTCCACTTAGTGGTCATTCTCTTGTACTTTGTGTTTGAGATATTTATGAAGTCACGCCCCTTGTTTCCTATTTCGCTACGCCATATTTTGAGTGTGTGACACCCTTCATCACAATCTTCTAACTTAGCTTCCTCTTGTTTTATCACTTTGAGGTTTTCGGCTTCCATTCAGAAAAATCCGTCAAAGACCTCTTCAAAGCTCCATTCTTTATCTTTAGGTTGAGGATTAGGTATGTAAGGCGATTGATAAAAAAAATTAGATGTAAAACTATAAGAGTGATCATTCAATGTATTTTTCCTTAGACTTTGCTTAGCTATGTATAATTTGCATTCTACTATTGTCATGCTATCATTGTTGTAGGTCCTTGGTTTAGGATCTATACAGCCTTTGTAAGACGATAGCTAACTTGAATAAATCCAAATCAACTATGTGAGAGACACTGACTATGAGTATCAAGTGTTAATACGGAATCTTAACACAAGAATTAAGAAGAAACAATAATACTAATTTGCTATTAAGCTCTAATGCTTCTATTGATATTTCAATCACGTACATAACATTGTGCCTTAGGGTTCCTTTTATACACCAAGAAAACCCTAATGGGCTTTACAAACGTATGAAAAGATAATACATATCTTTTCCTAAGATATCTCCTAAGATAACTCTATGATAACTATTACTATTCTGTTACATAAACAGACTTAACTAGAACAGACTTAACTAAATATGACCAATACTAACTCTAGTACTGCTACTCTACCAGTACTAACTTTAGTACTGCCAGACTTAACTTTGTACTGCCAGTATTAAGTTAGTACTGCCAGAACTAACTATTACTACCAGACTTAACTGTTATACTACCAGTATTAAGTCTTTTACAATCTATTTCCCAACAATCCTCCCCTAACTTGATCTTCACTTGTGAACTTCAATTTCCTTCAATATTCACTTTAAACTATTTGAGCTTCCTGAGGATGTTGTAAATAGAATTCTTTGAATTATTCTTGATCTGCAATACTTCAAACTTTAGTACTCTACTTACCTTTATTCCAGAACGAACTTATTACTACCATGACTTTACGGTGTTATACTACCAGTAATTAATGTCGTTTTAACAATCTATTCCCAACATTGGTTGAAGAATTGGTCTTGATTTTGGCATCTTTGGAAAATCCTTCAATAAACCTTCGATAATAACCTACAAGACCTGAAAATTAACGGATCTCCGTTGGAGTCTTTGGAGATGCCCAATCTTTAAACTGGACATCGATCTTGGGCGGGAATCCACTGAAATGCCCTTACATTCTAATCACGAACCGAGGGAAGCAATACTTAGTGGGATCCAAAATTCACACTTAGAAAATTTAGCATACAACTCCTCTTTCTTAAGCAACTCTAAGATTAACTTAAGATGCTCTTCATGTTCTTGCTTGCTCTTTGAGTAGATCAGAATATAGTCAATAAAGACAATGATAAATTTATCCAGATATGGCTTGCATACCCGATTTATGAGATCCATAAATACAGCCAGTGCGTTCGTCAAACCAAATGGCATAACTTGAAATTCATAATGGCCATATCGAGTTCTGAATGCGGTCTTCGGGATGTCTTCTTCTCGAATTCTCAATTGATGATAACCCGACCTCAGGTCGATCTTCGAGTAAACACTCGAACCTTGAAGTTGATCGAATAAATCATCAATCCTTGGAAGCGAATAACGGTTCTTCACCATTAGCTTATTTAATTCCCGGTAATCAATGCACATCCGGAATGATCCATCATTCTTCTTGACAAACAAGACCGGAGCTCCCCAAGGTGAGGAACTGGGTCTTATAAAGCCTTTGTTAAAAAGTTCATGCAGTTGATCTGACAATTCTTTCATCTTGGACGGGGCTAATCGATAAGGTGCTCATGCTACAGGTGCAGCACCAGGTATCAAATCGATTTGAAATTCTACTTGTTGGGTTGGTGGAATATCCGGCAAGTCCACGAGAAATACTTCGGGAAAGTCTTGAACAATTGGTACGTCTTCAAGTCGCTTCTCCTCCGACTTGTTTCGGCCTTCTTTGCGGTAACATGTGCCAAAAAGACATGACATCCTTTCAGTAAATACTTTTGAGTTTTGGTGCACGAGATGATGTTTAATCGAGACTCGTGTCCGTTGTTGCTTCCATCACCACAAATAGTTAAGATCTCATTTCCAAAGGGAATAAGTAAGATCTTCTCATCACAGACGATTACGGCATGACACTTTACTAACCAATCCATACCAATTATGACGTCAAAAATACCAAGCTCTACAGGCATTAAGTCGATGTTGAATGGATGATTTAAGAAGTTTAAAGTATAACTCCGTATGAGAGTATTAACTCTAATTATTTTCTCGTCGGCTAGTTCGACATCATAATCATGGTCTAGTACAGTTGGAATGATATCAATTAGGGAACTAAATGAAGTAGACACAAAACTCCTATCGGCACCAGTAGCAAACAAGATAGAAGCATAGCGGTTGTTTAGGAGGAACGTACCCGTAACTACATTGGCATCCGAGTTTTTCCCTGCATTTCCCACTGCATAAGCCCTTGTTGTTGCTCTACCGTTCCCAGCTTGGTTTCTACTGTTGTTATTTTTCAACTTAGGTCAATCCATCTTGAAATGGCATGAACTCCACACTCAAGGCAAGTGATAACCCTTTGATTCGCCCCTGGGGCTCTCTGGTTGTTGGCAGCAGTAGTTGGACTCCTACAGTCCCGGGCCCGATGGCCAGTCCTCTTGCAGTTGGTGCACTTGGGAGCACACTGTCCATCGTGATGGTAGTTGCATTTGAGGCACAGATGTTTAGATCCTCCGTACACTTTCTTCTCCCCAGGCCCAGTAGTGTAGGCCTTTGCCACATTTTGCCTTTTGAAAGGCTGTTGTTGATTCTGGTTGCTTCTTGAGTTGTCATTAAGCTTCCTTTTGTTTTCAGCTTGACGGTCAGCAAAGGTACAAATCTTTTGATCCATCAGTTCAGTTGCAAACTCAATTGTATCTTGCATTGTCTTGGCCTTAGACACCATCAAACTTCCCTGAATCATGTCGGGAAGTCCACCGACATACTTCTCAACCTTATCAGATTCTCCGGGAAACATTCTCGTACACATCAGTGCCAACTCTTGAAAACGTTGGTTATAGCTCAACACATCAGTACCTTTAACTTTCATATTCCAAAGTTTAATCTCTAGCTTCTTGATCTCGCCTCTAAGGTAGTACTTATCAGTCATCATCTTTTTCAATGTTTTCCATGACATGCCATATGCAGCATCATGACCAACAGTCTTGACGTGAGAATTCTACCACGTTAGAGCATTTCCAAGAAGAGTGCAAGTAGCAAACTTGGTCTAGTACACGACAGTGCAGTTGCTAATATGAAATACAGACTTCATCTTTTCAAACCACTGAGTTAGACCAACGACTCCCTCAGTAACCTTGAAGTTAAGGGGTTGGCATTTCAAGAAGTCGATGTAAGTGCACTCACGAGCAGCTCGCTCTGTCCTTCTGTTGCCAGTTCCTGAATCATGGCTGTCATCTCCATTTCTGCTTCTGTTTGCTTCGTGTTCTGCCAATGCGTCGGCCATTCTTCGGGCTACTAGTACCTTAATGGCGACATCAAACATAGGGGTGGTGGTTCTATTTGGAGCCATTTTCTTTAAAATCACAGGAAAATATAATACACGTTAGATTTCATATAATCATAAATGCGACATGACATATGCATAATAAATAAAATGAGATCACACTACATAGTAAAATATACAATCGAAGTGAGATCAACAATGACATAAATAAATCAACATTCATACATAACAATATTGATAATCATACATGATAGTTTGGTTATAAATGACAAGTACAAATGAGATACAAAATGAAAATATGGTCCTAAGGAAATGCTAGCTGGGAGTTACCCATAATACTTAACATGCCATACAAGATAGCTAAATGATGACAAAATATCCATATAGCCTACAAGCTAGGAGTTACCCATAAAACTTAGCAGGCTATACAGGATAGCTAACAAAATGGTAAAATACTAACAGCTACTACCAGCATCAGTTGGTCTATCCTGAGGTCCTGCCTCTGTAGTGCGCACTAGCTTTCTGAACATGTTGTGCTCGTGTTGAATGCGGCTCGTCAGTCTGTCCTTATCTCTAATCCTCTGTCTCTGTAGTACATCGACATCCCTCTGCAAATCTTTAATCTGGGCCTCCATGGCCAGGCTCCTGCTCTCAGAGTGAGCCCATGCCCGACGGGCGTCAGCAGCTTCATGCTCATAAGAAGAAGCCATCAAGTGAACGTATCTCCTCTCTCTCGTCAATAAAGAAACATGAGCTCTCAGAAAGGCTCGGTCATCCTATGCATCCTCATAACGCACTTGGAGCTCATGAGTCTCCTGCCTCTGAGTAATAGCAAGATTTGTAACCCTCTCATTGACCTCCCCCACAGCGGTTATCACTCTACTCTCAGAAGCACATATACTAGCATCCATAGCATCAATAAATCCATAGTTAACCCTATGGGCTAGAGTATGTCCAGTCTGCCTAGCAGCAGCAGCTGACGAACTCTCTGTAACCTCAAACCTACCAGTGGGAGCAGTGAAACAAGCTCTCTCCCTAAGCGGTATGTCAGCCTCGGGAAGATCATCTCTACGAGTAGTAGATGGTAGCAACATGGGTGGTGATGGTGCAGGTAATGGTAGTGATGATGCAGCTCTCGACCGAATCATGGCCGCTCTATAGCCCAGTGGTGCCTCAGCATAGGTAGGGCTAGTATGGGTAGGTGGTGATGGTAGTAGTAATGGTGGTGAGGTAATCTGGAGGAGTAGAGATGATAGTGGAGTAAGTGGAGATGGTGGTGGTGATGAAGGTGTAGGTGCAGAAGCATACTCAGCGATGAGTGCCTCAGCAGATGCTGCCATTGGTGTCTGAGGTCGGACATATATCCTAGCCCTGTAAAGTCTAGGTGATCTAGGTGGTGTGGGTGCAAACTCGTCTATCTCGAATGCCTCTGTATCCTCAGCTAAGGAGACAGGTGATCACTTCTGATCTACACCTTTTAAAAATATATAATATATAAATATAAATATAAAATATACTTATAATAAAATATATAAAGATAAGAGGGTAGGAATCAAAAGATCTCAATTAAAATAATCCGGAAGTATGATTCCTGGGTCGTTATCCCCGATGAGGAAAGCAATTGAAAGTCGAGAGTCGTTTTGAGAATCGATGCTTCAATGGAATAAGATTGATATTGGTTTTCTAAAACTACGAGAAAATTAAGGCAAAAACTTAAAAACACTTAAGGGAATGCAAAACGGGAATCCAAACGGGACTTAAAAACCCTAAATTAATAAAATTAAGCCTAAAACGATCTTTTAACCTTAAAATGAATCCTTTCACTTTAACTAGACCATAATTGACTAAAAAGTAAGATTATAACGACAACTAGAACAGAAAACCGGAGTTGAATTGAGCTAAAAACAACAAAAAACGTGAACTGAATGAATCCCGTTCTTTAAAAAATGAAATATTTGCAATTTAAACTCTCTGAAGCAAAACTAATTTTCCTAGAAACTATATAATAAAAGAAAATTTTCTAAATTTTTTTAAATTTTTTTTGACTTTTTTATATTTTTTTATGAATAAAAATGAATTTAAAAGAAAATAAATATAAAAAATACTAACCGTTTTATAAAAATTTCTAAAAAAATTATGAAAGTTAAGCTTGAATAGTGTAGAATCTAAAGAAAAAATAAGCTCAGTGAAAACAGACTTAAACAAATAACGCTTGCGAAATAACTAAAACAACTTATTATATTAAAAAGGCTAAAAACTTATAAAATTAACTAAAGGAAATCCCTAACGGAAGAGCTAGTGTAGCACAATGGTTAAGGGTGTGGATAAAACCACTTGGTGAGGTTGGAGAGGTCCCGGTATCGAGTCTTGCTCACCCGGGGCTTCCCACTATCCCACGGTGATTTTGTTTTCGCCATTTTTTTTTATAACTTTTTAAGGACAGCAAAATGATACTTTTGAAAAGACAAAACTATTTTTTATAAAGCCAAATAAGCACTGAAAATAAGCTAAATAAGACAGAATGCTTTACACACAATTAATCCTATAATATGCAAAACTGTTTGCATTTTAGCTCAAATAAGCAAACTAAAAAGAGAGTTAAGCTAAAATAGATGATAAGTCTATCTATAAAAAGCACTTTAAGAGCAACAATAAGCAAGCAAATAAGTCTAGAGATAATAAAAAGCTAAAGAGTGCATAAAAACACTTAAAAATATTACACTAGAAAGCTAATACGCTCAAATAAGCAAATGGCTAAACCAAATAACTAAAATGGGCTTATACAACCTAATAATGCTAGACTAAAACTACAATATGCAAATAACAAAAAGCAAAATAAGCTAAAATAAGAAATTGAACCTTTTGACCAAACTGATAAGCCAAAAGGCTATAGGGACTTTATCTACATAAAAATAAGCTAGCAAAAAGGATCCTTAAGGCTTAGGACTTATACCACTGAAAGAATTGCTAAACTCTACAAAACGCTCCAAAGGAAAGCATTTTGAAACTTAAATAACAACTTAAAATAAAGCTTCAATGAAAATGGCATCTCACACAGATTCAACACTTAGAAAGTGTTTACAAAAATAACAAAACAACACTTTTGAGCTAAAAATAAGCTATCATAACAATCCTTTTTAAGGAATCTCAAAACCTTACAAACATTTTGAGGTTAGACCTTAAAGAATTTTATAACAAAAATCAACAACATTTTGAAACACTGAATTAAGCCAACAAGATACAATAGAAAAACAAAATTCAAAATCTCACCCTTACCAACCCTTTTGACAGCACTCAATGAATTCAATTCAAATAATTGCACTAATGCAAGACCACATAGCCTACTTGCATAAAACACTTAAAAACATGCTATATCAAACACAAAAATAAGCTGCTAAACTAGACTTAAGCAAATAAGCTAACATAAACAGCTTATCAACACATCTCAAATCAAAAACACATGAAGAAATATCATGAAAATGAGTTTTAGGACTGTTAAAAACTTATTAAAACAGCTTAATTCCTCTTAAATATGCGTATTAAACTTAGCTTAATGACCCAAAAGAGTTTTTAAATCATTTTGCCCATGGACCCATTGTCCAAAAACCCCTTTAAAAACAATTTTAGTTTATTTAACTGATAAAACTATTTATACTAAAACCACTTCAAAACCAGATAGTAAAACAGCTTATAACAAACTAAATGAACAAATATAGCAATCAAATAAGCAAGAATAATAAGCTAAGACACTATGCTTATTAGTTTTTGGTTTTTTTATGACTTTTTTGATCAAAAACATGAAATTAAGATCTAAACAACAATTGAACTAAATAAGCATTAAGACACAAATAATAAGCCAATTAAAAGCTAATCTAAACATAAAATAAGCAATAATAAAGCAGAATGAAACAGATTAAAGCTAATAGTGTAAAATTGAAGCTTATATGTAAAGAAGAAACGTTACATGGGGGGGGGGGGTATAGCCTTTTTGCTCTAAACAAGCTAAGATTAACTCAATAAGCGATATCAACAAGCTCTAGCTTAACACAAGGATAAGCTATAAAGTCCTGGAAACACCGTCCACTATTTGGTTTCCTTCTCCATTTCAATACGCTTTGGTAATATTTGGGAGTGGATTGAATGTAATTAAGTCTATGAGCAAAACTACAGTGAACACTACTTGAAAAGTAAAAATGGACAGCTTATTGAGATTTAACATTTATAAAAAGATCTTATTAGCTCAAAATGAAAACACATCTTATAATTGAAACATTAAAAATACTAACTTTAATTAATTCAACCAGTTTAAGTACAAACTTAATAAAGAAAATTACATTGATTTTAAAGCCATAAGCTAAATACAACTTTTAACTGAAATTACTATAAAAAGCTAAATTATACTCTAAGTTACCTAAAAAAACTTCTCTCCCCTTCTTGTGAGTGAGAAGGTCTTGTATTTATCATGAGAGAGAAAGCTGAGGTTCTCTCAACATAACACCTCCAAGCTTTGACTCGTCCTCTTCCTTTAATGCCAATCATTGGATCCTTTGTTTAAGAGAGCCGTTGGATCATATAAGGAGAGCACATCGATTGCCAGCGTGGAAATCCGTTGTGTCAGAGTACTTGCTTCTTTAGCAAAGATTTAGTGAAAATTTCCATTCCTTGTGAGTTCCTTGACTCTACTGCATAATACCTTGTCCCGGCTTGACCAATCAAAGGCTTTGGTGAAGTTCATTTTGCTGACACGAATGCTTTAGTACTCGATATCTTTGTTCCATGTCATCAATTGGGATTACCCTTATTTTTGAACACAAGGTAAATCAGAAGAGACGATGAATATTAAAAAATAGAATTTTCACACGCCTTTTTCTTTCCTTTTATACTGAGTTGACCCGGGTGGAGTGTGAAGGGTTTGACTTGGGCCTGTGTATAAAAGATTGGGCCACAGGTGAGGTTTGGCTTAGTATAAAAGGTTTGTAAGGGTTTTTTTTATAAAATACTAACGACGTAAGTCCTTTATTTTATAAACGGCTAACGGTGGTTTAGGGTTTTTTTTGGACTTTTTGTGAAATTAGGTTTTAACATTTAGGGCACTCAGGTTGGTTATTTTGAGGATTTTTTGTCTTTTATGAGTTGACCAATGGTTGACTTTTAAATGATCTTTTGCATAGAAACTTTTGGCTTCTTGGGCACTATAATCCCCGTTCCCGTTGTCCTAAGTGGAGATGGTGGTGGTGATGATGAAGGTAGTTCAGCCACAACCGCAACATGAGTGCCTTAGTAGCAGCTGACATCGGTGTCTGGGGTCGGACAGATATCCTAGCCCTACGAAGTCTAGGTGATGGTGATGTGGGTGTAGATTCGTCTATCTCAAATGCCTCTGTATCCTTAGTTGAGGGGACAGGGTCAACAACAAGTAATGTAGTAAAGTCGGCCGAAGCTAGATGCTTCTCCTCCTCCTTGTCCTCCTCGGAGGCCTCCTCATCCTTATCCTTATCATCATCATCATCATCATCATCTCCTCTGTCAGCAGGATACTCAGCAGGTGCCTCCTCGGGGTCCTCCTCCGAAGGATTAGAGTCAGCAACATAGCCCGGTGATACGACTGTAGGTGAAGCATCAGCCAGTAGAGGCTGATCCTCAATAGGTGCCTCATCGTCAGATGGTACCAAGTACTTTGGGTACTCTGGACCAGGTACATAATCTGGTGAAGGTGGGTGCTCAGTACCAGGCACGTAGTCTGGTGATGGTGGGTGCTCGAGTCCAGGCACGTAGTTAGGTGATAGTGGTGCCTGTTCAGGAAACTGCGGTGCCTCCTCAGGTGCCTCTAGCTCATCATCAGATACCTACTAGAATCTTCATGACTCAAAATCAGAATAAACAGATGTGTAGGTAATTGTCGAAGATGACATGACTGCTGTAACAATAAAATAAACTTATATAAGTATAATATATAAGACATGTATAGTAATATACGTAATATAATATAAGTACGTATATAGATTATGTAAGCAGTCAATGTACACAAATAGTGTATGTATGTCCCGTGAAAAACTTTTGTATGATGCAATGTTTGAAAACGGTTATAGTCCAAGCAAACCAATTGACCTGGTTCTCTATAACCATGGCTCTAGATACCAATCTGTAATACCCCTAAATAGGGTCGCAGCGGAATAAGGGTCTGAGAGTGTTACATCATAGATCAATAGCACAAGATGAGAGAATGACCTTTTTATGAGTCGTTTGAAAATGATACATTGGAGTTAATGAAATTGTTTGTTACAAAAGCTCAAAGCTTAACTTGTTCATCCTTGAAAATGTAAAGAGTTTAATACATAACAAATATATCCCAAATGTAATGCACACAAATCTTTATGCAATATGACTCCCAAAATGACGACACCCAATGTATCCTTGCCCTTGTACCTTATTGACCTGAGAAAACATGCTTTAAAACGTCAACATAAAGTTGGTGAATTCACAGGTTTAAGTAATGTATAAAGTAAGACCACAAGATTTTAAAGTGTAAGGCATGTAACACATACAATATCTCAAAATGTAATTACGCCTGCGCTAAGCTCATGACACTGAAGCTACAACATGTATGTATATGCAAATTAATGCCAATAATGTGCCCGTGTAGATGTTCAACCCGCAACATCCAAATCCGACATGGTATACGTCCGTTAGTTCGGTACCGCCGAAACTAGTGAGCGCTACTCACCCGAACGGGGATGTCAATCCCAAATAGATCTATTCATAACATTCGCGCTTACAACCAGTAATTAACAGTTCATGATTCATGGGCATAGTGGGTTATAGCTACTTAGGCAAACTCGTAATTTGTTTAAAGTGTACTTGCGTCCAAATGTAAAACAATGCATGTTTCTCACCCCAAAAGTTGTAAATCATTGTAATTGTATAAAAACAGGGCTATGAACTCACCTCTAGTGAAATGAATTGATTATATAAATCAAGTAAGTGAAATGTCTCACGAAATCCGAATGCAACCTAATTAATTATAGGCCGTATGAGTATAATGTATTTAATATAAATACTACAATATAAATTATAGAGTTACATCACCACCTACTAGTTTTTGTTTAATTTATAAAAGTCGAAACCATATTTAAATCGTACTTGTTAAATAAATGTTTAAGTATTTGTATCCGTAAAGAAAATATTATTTTTGTCCAACAATTGATTATTCGTTAATAATACTTATTCATTATATAATGATATTATATAAATAGTTTAATTGTTTTATAAAATAACATTTATAAGGTTTAAAACGTATATAAATATTATATAAATGATACAACAATATTTCTTAACGTTTTTATAGTCCAAACGGACTCGAAAATACTCGTAAACCATATTTTAAAATGTTAACAACTTCCTTGTAGTTTTATGAAAATGTAGAAATTTGTTTATAAAAATTAATTAGTTTTTGTAATTCCTATTTATTCGAAATCTTTAAAAACTCATAACTTACTCATTTTAACTTCGTTTCGCTTGTTCTTTATATGTATGGAATCGTGACGAGATAAACTATTTAAATAAAATACTCATAGATTTTTTAAAAATCTGTGTCAAAACAATAAATTCAAATTTTTTTATAAAATCATTTTTATAACTTTAATCGTACGAAAATCGTATCTCCTTCGTTATAATTCTGTTTTTAGAGTTCTTTATATGTACGGGAAATATGTATAAGTCTTCCTAAGACTTTCCTAATATAGCTAGAAGTATTGTGCTAAACCTTGGACTAAGAAGTGGTACTATGTACATGGTGTAAGGTGTTGTCCTCCTCCTTAGAATGAGGGAATGGTCAAGAGGGGGGAGGGTACATGGACTTGACAATTTATGGAAACTAGTGTTTAAGGTTGTACCTGAGTTGGTTATTTAACTAGATAATGTGATACTAGTGGAAGGTTTGATTTATCCTTGTGTTTATAACTTGTATAGTTGGCCATGTGGTTTATTAAGGTAGAAAATGATTTAATTTTGGGTATTGGGTATAAAAGTGGGTATTTGTTTGAGTATAGATGGGTAATGATACTTTCGTGTATGCCTAAATGTATTTTATTGCAAAAGGTAGACGTTTTACGTAATCAATAAAAAATATGTTGGTAGAAATATTGCGATATTTAATCTATACATTCTCTTTATGTTTTGGTGATGACAAACATGTAACTTATAACACATAACGTAAAGTGCTTAAGTTACTCGTAATCACTAATCATCAATTCGTCAACATCTTTCGACGTCTCAAGTTTTCTTCAACAATTAATTTAAGTTCGCACCCGACGTAAATCACTAAAGGTATGAACAAACAAACTTTAATTTGTTGAATGATCAAAGAAATTTTTTACTTTTCCAAACCTTACATTTATAAAATGGGACAAACATTTTAAAATATATACAAAACATTTTTGTATTTATAAGAAATGTTTTATTCAAAATAAATATTTTGAATTCAAATTTTCCACCTAGAAACGGCTAGAAAGTTCCAGAAAAACCTTCCCCACAAAAGGACAAAAAATGGAGCGTCTGAAAAATGGGCGGCCCCCTTAATTAATTAAGGGGACCGGCCATAATTAAGGGGACCGGCCATGTATAATTAAGGGGGCCGGCAAAATAAAAAATCAATATTTTTGCCTATAAATAGTGGACTGTTTCCACAGATTTTTTTCACCTCTTGGCACACAGTTTTCTCAGATCTAAAAACCTTCTTTCAAATCCTTTCCTTTGATCACTTAACTTATTATAAGTTTGTTTAAAATGTGATCCAATCATCCATCCATTGAAGTGCAAGAGAAGAACTTTCGTTATCATTAAGATACAAAGTTATGTAGGCTAGTTAGGGCATTCGTGACATGTCTTACATTCACAATGTATAGATCGAGTCCATGTATTCCAAACTTGTGTAATAGTTAGATCATGGTGATCATGGTGTGTATAGTTGGTAGATCGGAGTGATCTTTGTAAGTTGTGAAGATAGGTGTGATCATAGTAGTGTTTAGGTGAAGTGAAGTAGTGAAGTAGTGTGGTGATGATTACTAAGGCGTGAAGAAGTTGTGTAGTTGTGTAGTTGTGTTGTGAAGTCGTGAAGTTGTGAAGAAGTCGTGAAGTTGTGAAGTCGTGAAGAAGTCGTGAAGTTGTGTTGTGATAGATTGGTTCTAGCTAAGATTAGAACTCGACATTTAGCTTTGTGTCGTAAATCGGTGTAAGCAACGTTGTGTACGGTTTTCTCCGCCTTAAGGGAGCTTGTTGACTAGTGAAGTAACTCTCGAGTTGGGTACTCGGGGAGTGGAGTAGGGCGAAGAGGTGCTTCGTGACCGAACCACTATAAATCATCGTGTCCGGTTTGCATTTCCTTTCACTTATCTCTTTACATTTATACTCGCATTTATCGCTTTATATTTATACTTGCAATTGTGTGATGTGTTGATTATATAGTTTTAATTATGTCTTGAATAAATGTGAATATTGTGTGTTGGTTTGTATTGTTGTAAATCGATGTATTAATATGTGTATATAACTCGTATGAACACTCATCATATTGTATCACGCTTGATCGATAATTTGATACGAACCATTATAAGATTTTTAATGGAAACGTATTCACCCCCCTCTACGATTTCCACAATTGGTATCATGAGCCACGTCGCTTTAATTTTCAAAACAAATGGTTTTAAAAATTGAGTACGATCCGTGTATCAAATTACCCATTAAAGGGGATTAAATATGAAAAGTGTTTTGTTGATTAACTTGTATTAGTTTTGATGTTATATACACTAGCTCGAGATAAAAATGATGCTTAAAATAAGTGTTATATGTTCGGTATCAAATTTAGAAAGTTGTACACCTTTCCGCAAAGTCAGCAAATATTTTTTAACAAAAATCTTAATTCTGAGTTTCAGGTGGGCGGCCCTCTTAAATATTTGGGCGGCCCCCTTAATTCCTGGGCGGCCCCCTTAATTTTAAGGGGACCACCTGTCTGATTCGGCAGTTTTTCAGAAACTTTGAAAAATCATATAAAATCAACCGTAAGTTCGTAGAAGTCGTGCCACCCGCCATTTGAAAGAGAATTGAGTCGACTTTCATATAAAAATACTTGCAAGTATTTATTTTAAACTTAATTTAGTCAGAAAGGCAAAATACTACTTATTGTCCAAAACATTAAGTGTCGTTTTAATGTAAAACTTGTATTTTCTCTTTTCCTTTCGAGTCGGACATTTCTAGTCGGTATATCTTTAAAAAATAGTGTAATTAACTTATCAAAAATATTAAACTTGATTTTTGAAATGGGGAGGAAACTAGTTTTTCTTCAAACAAAATCGAGCTAAGTATACATTGTTGTATCTAATACACAAAACTACGATAAGTACGTTTATATGGTATGCTATGTGATTATGTGCACTTCTTTATATCTTAAGTTAGTAAAAATTATTAAATGATCGTCGACCAAATAATAGTTAAAATGGAACGAGAGTATGGGGGTCAGACTCCACCGTGGATGCAAATGTACATGTTGCAATGCAAAAGAAAAGATAGATTCTTACACATAACCACCCTAGTTGCTAAAAATTATAGGCCATTTATAATTCTGAGGGATGTTTGGGATTATTAACTAAAACAGCTCATGTTATTAGAAATAATCAGATAACTATATAAGCATCTTTAACAAAACACAATGTAGGAACGTTTCAATTTATTTCTATCGACAAAATCATTTATCATCAAACTTCAAATTTACCTGCGAGCCAATTAGGCCCATATATTTAAACAATGGTTTTGTTAGGCAATTTAACTCGCGATGGCTGCAATTCTATATTTAATGAAATCACTGTGAAAGGGCCGACTTTAGATTTCCCTAAATCAAGAGATAGTAAATTTTGAAACCCCTTAATAGAGAATAACATCCCCAGTAATGAAAATTATGCTATCTTGTGACTACACATTTTCTAAGTACCGTTCATGACAAAGCTTTTGATAGAACCCACTTGCTAAGTAACCAAATCTTGTCACCTGGTTAACGCACATTACAAAATAAAATCAAAAAGTCATAAGATACGACATATTAGTGGACTGCCTGATTGGCATTAGATGATACGAAATACTCGTATAAAATATAAATCAATATACAAATCAATAAGTGTAAAGATTAGTCAAGCTAAAATTCACTAATAGAAACCATACATTTCGATATGCATAAACAATACCTTTCAATATGAAAATATTATAGAAGATACAGAATTGTCAACACAGGACATTCATATCGAATCAAGGTTGATTTCCAAATCAATACAATACATTCATATCGAAATCACGGGTTGATTTTCCAAAAACTAAAAAAATAAAAAAACACTGAATGAATAAAAATACAATCACCTCCATGTATAACCAGATTTATTGTGTTTTTATATTCAATGTCCGCATTGCAAACGTTTAGTAGTACAATGATAAGATGTCTTCAAGAACAACCCTATATCATTATGAATCATGTACCAGAAACGATTAGATACACAAAATGATAAAAAAAACTAAAAAAAATACGACCGACACTCAATCAAAGATAAATAACATCAGAATGAACATTGAATGCAAGTTTAACTTTAAATCACCAGAAAAATCAAACATAAAAATCATTTGAAATGCAAATCAAACACAATCATTCATTCCAGAAAGAAGAAAAACAATCAAAATAACCAAAACAACGAATTAATTTTTTCTATTTTATAAAAGATACCTGGTGAACTTTGTTTGTAATCTTTATAATTTCAGTTTTGGAACACCATTTGAATTGTAACTAGTTTATCAGGAAGAAGCAAAATAGTGTGAATTAACATTTGGAAAATCAAAACAATCATGACCCAAAATAATCGATTAAACATGGTAAGATGGAGGAAAATAGTTGTATTTTAGGGATTGAGTTATGTGAATTTATGAAGGCCGGTTTTTTCAAATCAAATGGTTGTGTTAAGTCGAAAATGAATCCGACTTTGTAGGGAAAAATGAGAAAAACAATTTTTTTTTTATTTTGTATCACAACCCTCGGCGTGGTCCAGTGGTTGAGCAAGGTTTATTGTCTTCAAAAACAAACAACCCGGGTTTGAATATGTCAATGGGCAAAAAAATTTTTTAAATTTCTGATACTCATGGTTGGTAGCTGTCCATGTAGGCAATGAGGTGGCATATAAACCATTAAAATTGTCCATGTAGGCAATGGGGGGGGGGGGGGGGAGGTGGCATATAAAACTTTTCAATTTAAGTGACATAAAAATGGCAATAGTGGACATGACAGTTGGTGACATGGCTTTAATGATGTGTCGTAAACTGTCCTATATATATATGTGTGTGTGTGTGTGTGTGTGTTTGTGTGTGTGTGTGTGTGTGTGTGTCTTCTAGAGTTTTACTTGCAACGATTTTATGAGTTGTTATTGACAAAACACGAGAAGATCGTAAGATAGAAATAAACATTTTTACCGGTTTATTTGTATCAACAAGATTGAATGGTACCTGGAAGTTGTTGATGTGGACATCCTCGTTGACATGGCTCATTTGTATTAATCATCCATTCACCATCAACTATGTACTTGTACTCATAATGCCCCTCCTGCTATAAAAAAATTAAAGTATATGCGACGTATAATTATTGAACATTACGTCCCTCATAAGGAAAGTGACAATATTACATTTTTATGAGATACTTACCGGTAGATCTCTCTAAAGAATCCATAAACTATGCTTCTTGTCATATTGTAATGGAATTTTCTGCTAATGAACCAACATATTTAGCAATAAAGCATTTATTCAGACTTCACTAATGTAATAGTTGGAGTAGAAAAACTCAATATGTTGAGAAAAGTTTTGGACAACACTTAGACGCTTTAAACATTCAAAGAAATAATCTACCATGCAGGCTTTGTAAATTACCTAACCCCATCTGATATCAAGTCTAGATACATGTTGTAGGGACCAGGTGCTTAAAAAAATCAAGCTTTTTTAGCTGCAAGATAACATCTTTAACTGCAGTGGAAAATATTCGATACAATTAATGATTACTTTTTTTCTTTATGTTCTTATGTTTGACCTATATCAGTTTAATATGGCTTTAGTTTCATCAAATATATGATAAGCATGATCAAGAGCTATAATCTGTTGCTTATAAAAACACTATCAGGCCTACACAAAAATCAAACCGTACACCCAAACAACTACTCTAATGCTATTTGTCATACCTGCTTGTCCATTATGATGAGTTCCATGTTGATCACCTTTGCTTTAAATGTGAGTTGTTGTCATCAAGTCCTAACATACGAACACTTTAGTATCCATATATAAATCTCCCATCAAAATATTTTGTTTGTGACCAAACAATTCACAAACACTAATTTAATGATATAAATTTTCCAAATAATTATAAAAAAATATTTCAAACATGACAAAATTAGCTTACTTCCATATATAAATCATTGAATTTTTTTTCCTTGTGACAACCGATTACAATCTAGCAAAAAAAGTCATAACAGTCCCCCCAAAGTCCACGCGTTGAACTTGTCCTCTGCACCTAAAGCCTACCAGCTAGAGCTAACATAGGTCGTAAAATGATATATGTATGTACTCAGGTGCATACGCATATGCACCTGAGCATTTGTTATGTACACAATAGCATGCATAAAACATATACAACAGTAATCACATATGCAATTATAGGCACATAGCATTGTCCAAAATCATAGAATTTAGTTTCAGCACAGATGAAAACAGTTTGAAATAGTCTTGAGTATCATTTTCCCCCAGGGAAAATAGTTTGAAAAGTGGGGCTACGAGAACTCACCTTAACAAGATAATATGTAACAAAGAATATGATAGTCAGACAACGACGTACAACGGCTTTCAGACACGACCTAGCAATTTGACTGTTTTAGACATATGTTTGAAATGGATTATTTGGATTTGATGCATAGGAGTTTTGAAAATGTTTTCGCATTAGTCATTTTTGTGGTATTGGTTGCGAAGTGGTTGGTGATTTAGACTCGAAGGAGATATATCAAAGTATGTATGTTAGATAGTATATACTTATACCATTTATGAAAATAGACAAGTAAAAATAACTAGACTTAGGTGATAGATATTAATAAATATGTTTTGGTAATCCATCTGGTAGCCTCAAGTTACCTAGTTTAATTGTAGTAGTTATGAAAAATGACACGTTTTAGTTACGCTAAATAATTAATAGGGGTCTTATAATTTATAAAATTATAAGATATTTTCCGTGGTTTAGCCAATTTATTAAAATAATAACATTTTATTATTTCGTCTTTTGTCGGATTTCTAAGAAATTATGTTTTTAGTAAAATATTCTAAGTAAAATATTTTTATAAAATTTCGGCATGACCCGTTCGTTTATAAGACGTTTTCCAAGGTTTTAAACCTTATTTTCAAACACTTTCCCTTAAATAAATCAATTCCGACAAAACGACCAAAAATCGACATTTCGCGACGTTTATCAAGACGCATTTTTCCAAACGACTATCTAACTATCCTAATATATATATATACAATTATAATATATAAAATATATAATATATATATATATAATACAAGAATAAAGGAACTTATAGTATGAACAAATAAAAAGAAATCAAGAAAGAGTATATAAAATATAGAAGATACAAAAAAAAAAAAAAAAAAAAAAATAAAGAAAACAGAAAATATTATAAAAAAAAAAATAAAAAAAAAAAAAATAATCAAATATAATATAATAAATGGAATATAGCAGGGTCCAAGAGAAGTAAATTAAAATAAAGAAGTGGTGGAGAAGTGACTAAAACCAACACATCTGAGATGCAATGCCTGTCATTGATGCATTTCTAATTCATCTAGATGCAGCCAATAAAGTTTCGAAATTTTAATTTGATGTTAGATGGTGCAAATTGATTTTCAATAGATTTTTAGCACATGTAGAAGGACCAAAAATAAGAGAAATTATGAAATGCATCTAAAATACGTATATGCATCTAATTAAAAGCTAAAACATACATTATGATGCATTATAATGCATCTAAGATTATAGAAATGCATCTAATTCAAGTCGATGCATCTCGGATATGCGGTTATAGTTACTTCTTATTTTAAGAAAACTTCTCATTTGATCCTAACTCTACTCTCTCTCCTCTCTTTCTATATAATATAAATATTAAATATATATATATATATATATCTATATATATATATATATATATATATATATATATATATATATATATATATATATATATATATAACGAAGTAATAATCACTTTCAAAGTCCATTTTAAACGTTTAAATTACTAATTTTTACTTATTGGGCCATAAGGCCTAATAGTAGTTCAAATATTAATATTAGTTTTAAAAGTTCGATTTAGGCCTATTATCAAGCCCATGAAGAAAATAAGCCCAAAGAATAAACCACAAATTAAGCCAAGGCTCACAGACCAAGACTAAGCCATAGATTGGGCCTAGCTTATTGGGCCGTGACATTTTAAGCTCATAATAAGCTATCCTTAGCTTATTATTAAGCCGTTAAGCTACGTGGGTTCTTAAATAACAAAATAAGCTACAACAAAAACCATGAAAATAAGCCGGACCACAAAAGGGGCCACAATAAGCCACGACGTATTGGGTCCTTTTCGGCCGTGAGCCATATAAGCCCAAAATAAGTATGTTTAGCTTATAAATAAGCTAATAAGCTACGTAGTACTTTTAGTTCTCGAAATAAGCTATCAAAATAAGTATTAAAAATATGACAAAAGAGGTAAATAACCAAAACCATTTTCTTTTTGTTCCTTGTGGTGGTTCGAGCCATATAAACCCAAAATAAGTCCACCAAAACTTATGAGTAAGTCGAATAAGCAAATATGTGTAATAAGCAAATAATGTTATCTCACTAACGCAATCATTATGTAAAAGTGACCAACCCTTGTTTCCCTTTTTATTTTGGTTCGAACCTCAAACGCACCCTTATTGGGGTTTTGTACATTTTTCGTGTTTGATTTTTAGAAAACGCACCATACAACTAAATTCTATGCATCACTAGGCTACTAAAAGTACAATTTTTTTAAAAGAATGATGACTTAAAAAGAGGGTTTTGAAGACGAGGTCGACACGAAACCAACAACCCAAACGTTGTTTTTATGTACCCACGCTTATTAGAATCAACCTGAATGTATTTTATCCTTCACGTTCTTGATCAAAATTTAAAAAAAAGAAACATGTTTTGTGTGTGTTGGTAGTCAGACGAGACAAGAAAAGAAAGGAGGGGAGAAAAAGAATTTTAGTGTATGTTTTATTTTATGTAGTGTGTTGATGTGCTGGTGTGTAGGTTGTATTTATTAATTATCAAGTTTTAAATTTATATTTAGCCGACTTATCCTAAAACAACACTTTAATGAGCAGTGTACCCGATCAGATGTAGTTTTGTTGGTAAGTAGAGTGTCGAACACTAAGAGCGAGAAATTTAACCTTCTATTCTATCAGTATTTTATTCTAAT
>BQNB010111093.1:4769-22421 GCA_026074375.1 Tanacetum coccineum
GGAGGGTGAGCGCGAATGTTATAAAATAGATCTATTCGGGATTGACAGTCCCCGTTCGGGTGATTAGCGATCACTGGGCAAACGAACGTTATACCATGTCGGATCACGTGACTGGCTTGGTAGACTCAGGGCCAGCACAACAAATATCGGATCGCGACTGGCTTGGTAGACTCAGGGCCAGCGCAACAACGTTCACATGAAAATGAACACTCACAGTGCCTGAAAAGATTGGCATACAATTAAGTCTACGTAGCGGTTTCATGAACTTAGAGTAATCGTAATCATGGTTTATTACACACAGGGATGTTTACGTTGCCTTGAATAAAGTGGCAATACATACTTGGAACAATGGAGATCCAACTTTTATACTTATACTTTTGTGACTATTTAGGGATTGAAATAGTCAGGCATATTTTACAACTATTTGATTTCTATAAATCATACATACATTTTGGAAGGACATTTAAGGATTTAAATGGTCATACCCATTTTACAGAACTTTGGTTCAACATTTGTATTTACAAAAATCTATGAACTCACCAACTTTAATGTTGACACTTTTAAGCATGTTTTTCTCAGGTGAATTAGATGCTTGGATTATTTGATGTGCATTGGAGTCTTTACATTCAAGTTTTTTTTATGGTGATGCAATTATGGGACAACTATTATTTTGATTTCAGAAAATCAACGAGATTGTTTTACAAACGACACATTTAGAGGTCGTTCTCTTGTATCTAGCGTTGTGTATTATGAAGTAGCACCCCATGTGGTATTCCGCTGCGTTGTGATTTTTGGGGGTGTTACATCATTGAACGCATGTCAACTCTAGACTAAGTTTAGTCTACATGTAACAAGTATATTATTATACTCATGATCATATTTTACAATTCATATGCTTACGGTTTTGAAATTTTTATGTAAATTATTTAAACTTGTATTTTATACATGCATGCATGCACAACTTACTTAATACCCTCACCACATCTACTAATACATTACAACATTTATATATATATATATATATATATATATATATATATATATACAATTAAAAATCATTTTTCCTCCCCCTTTTACTAGCAAAATCAACCACCCCCCTCGTAAGAAGATACACCAACACTTACTTTATGACTTGAAAACCCCCATTTTTCTTCTCTTTATAAGCATAACTCAATAGTAACTTTGATTAGCTTTTGTTCCCTCTTTTCTCCCTCGTCTTGAACGACCAAAGCACACCATAAGGCTTTAAAATCCTTGACCATTTAGGCTTGACACAATCCCTTTGACCCTAAAGTACCCTTTAAACTTACCATAAGTATTCCCTATATAAACTAAGACCTTGTGAATAGTTTTTCTCATCATTTGTAAACACACACACATACTTTCTTTCTCTCCTCATTATCAGCTTATTTCACAAGGTTTAGGCAAGGTTCAAGCTCTTCTTTATGGGTTCACTCAAGAACTAGGGTTTTGATAAACAAAGCTAGGGTTTAGTTGCATAAAACTAGGATTTTATACTTGTTCTTAGGTAATTTGTGTCCATTTGAGCTCCATATCATTCATTCATTTTAAGTATAATTATTTTCATATTTTCATACACTTTACATATCTCATACATGATTTATAACTCATTAGTATGCTTGTGTATAAAAGAAATATGTTAAAAAGCTTGTTTTACAAACCTTAAACTAGAGCAAATTTTTGTGTTAGCTTGTGAGCTTGTAACGACCACTCTAAGGTAACCCATGAGTAAAACTATTTTCAAATATCTTAATATAGTCTGTTAGCTAAATTTATGGAGTTGCCCAAAAGGATCCGGGTTCGTTTACATTTTTGAATGATTTTTACAAAATTAGTGCGCAAATCTGGGTTTTGAACTTTGAGAATAATTATGAGCCCTTTAAGTGTAGAATGGCTTTTTGATCAAGTTGAGACTTTTATAGATAAGACTTTAACTTAAACTCAGCAAGTTAGATCAAGCCGAGAGAATAAAAATTGAGTGAGTTATGACTAAAACAATTTCTGCAAAACTTTTTGTCGTAGGAACAACAGAACCTTTGTGCTTTCTAGATCCCATTTGGACCCTTTAAACTTTGATTCGCTTTACGAGGCTTATATTTTTGGAAAGATAACTCAAAAACCTTCGACTTAGACTTTTGAAACGTATTATTATAGTAGAAAAAGAGGAAGATACGACCCTGTGAAGTTGAGAAAACCCTTATTTCAGCAAGCTATTTTATTAACTTTCTTATATAAAACACTTGTAACTTTAATTGTAATGTATATTTTGAACTTGAAAAACCTTAGACACAAGCATAGTAGGTTGAGAAAAATATTTATAAAACTCATGCATTTAGTGCACTCATTGTTGTAAACCTAAAGTGCTTCATTATTTAATTAGGTCGCGGTTAAGACTCGATCTATTTTAGCACTTGCATTATTTCCCCGATTGTATCATTCACTTGAGGTGAGTTTCATAGCCTCACTTTTACTTGTTTTGAACTACAACTTTACTTTTTTTTAAATACTTGGGGTGAGAATACATTCCTCAATTGCTTTTACTTACGGATACAAGTACTTATAACTTTTACGTATTGCCTAAGTTTCCGTATTGCCATGAAGTTCCCATTATCATGAACCGTTAATTACTTTGTGTAAGCACGAATGATGTGGATAGATCTATTGGGGTTGACAACCCCCGTCCGGATATGTAACAACTGATTACCATGTCAAACGGACGCATTTCATTTGAGGTAGTACTTGAGTGTTTTGGCAAAAAATCAAATTTCGGGGCTCGAATCTAATAGACTGGGATTTGCACATAACGTTAAGGCTTCGGTGTCATGAGCTTAGTGCAATAGTAATACTTTTCTTGTGATATTGTATGTGTTACAATAGTCATACACTCGAAAACCTTGTGGTCCACACTACTTATACTGAACATACTGATTACTAAAACCTATGAACTCGCCAACTTTATGTTGACACTTTAGCATGTATTTCTCAGGTTATCAATAATTACATGGCTAGCTTATTGGACTCGCATCTTCGAAGTCTTTTCCTGCATAACTATGTTCATTGGATTGTCGTTCAAACAACTTATATTTTGTATTGAAACTATGGATTGTATTCGGTTGAAAACTCAATATCTTAAATGTATCAATGAACATGTTTTTAAATGACTCATTTATAGGTCATTAATTATATCTTGTGCTTGTGTGTTATGAACGTCACGTACCCCCGGTTACCTTTCCGCTGCGATATTTTGAGGGTGTGACAACTAACTTGACCCAACGCATAAACATTTCCATGTATAAGCAACACAGGCTCGGAACTATGAAAGCATATATGATATGATAGAATTTTCCTATCAATGCATTTCACGGACCGATGGCCTAACTCTTACATTCTTTCTCTAACCCCTTTATTTTTACGATCACACCCAACTCTCTTTGAACTTACAGAACTTGGATTTCTTACAAGGATTTCCCCCTTTTAGTCCACACTTGTTGGTTGTCACCATTGGATGGTACTATTACTTTAAACTCAAGGTCTATTATCTTTAAAAATGAAGCTGCAACATTTGAAAAAAAAACAATAAATAATGAAGGTGTGATGTCCGCAGTAATGAATCTCCCATTACAAAGGAGCTTCGGGAAAAGATTGATCATATTGAACCTTTAGCCAAGTTGGGCCACTTTTAGTAGCCAATGTTGATTCTAGAACCGAAGCTGTAAGGGACCTCAACAAGGTCTTTATTCATGGTGATTTGGTCACATAACCTTTGGTAATTAAAATATCATTTACATTTTTTCTCCAATAGATTCCTAAGAAGAAAATCTATCAAGACCCAAATTCTCTTATAACTACTTCTCACGCCTTAAGCATGTGATTCCATCGGTCCTGGTGGATTTACATTTAAATTTATAGAAATGAATTAGGATCAACTAGCATTCATCACCCTTGTCTCAAAAGTCATTGATCCAATTGTTAGCTGTCAATTAGTTGTCAATTAATTGTCAATTAAGTTGTCCTTATCTTGTGTATGAGGTGTATCTAAATCTCATCATAATCCTAATCTCCTACCAACCATGTGTTGAGGAATGAAATAGAAAACACATTACCATTCTACATTACCCTTTTATTATTCTTACATGGTATCAGAGCAAGTCTGATCCTCAGACCGAGGTGGCTATGTTGAGCCGCCTCCATTAAACCATCCGGTCAAACCACCCACCTCCCTCTCGTCAATAAAACCAAAGATCCCAAAAAAAAAATTGGACACAATGAAAACCACATATCTACCTTACTCTTCTTTATCTTGTTGCTGTTTGCCATTAAAATCATATCCACAAGTGGCTCATCAACAAAATAGCAAAATACCAGTATTGATTCATTAATTGGTCTATAGGACTACTACTGATTGTTGTTAGTAGATGATGGACAGGAAGGATTTGTTTGAAACGAAATCTAAGGGAAGGAGTGATGGGAAAGCTAAAGAGAAGATTTTGTGTTTTGTCATTGGTGGTTTTGGTGTTGACTTTGCAACTCTATCATTATAGTTATTTAATTTCTTTTTATGTCGAATCCAGGGTATTAATTCCCGAGACGACTTTTGCTGGTGTCGAATCTAGGGTTCTTATTCCCGAGACGATTTTTGTTGGTGTCGAATCTAGGGTTCTTATTCCCGAGACGACTTTTGTTGGTGTCGAATCTAGGGTTCTTATTCCCGAGATGACTGTTTGGGATACTTTGGCTTATCCTTCGGATAATTTGGTTATCCGTAAACAAAAATTAGAATATGGGATACTTTGGGTTATCCCGTTTTATTTTGGTTTATTGTTTTATTTTGCTTTCTTAATTTTCTTCTCCAGTTCGAGCTTTCGCGATTTCGCCGCTCAGACTGCGGGGGAGTGTTAGCTGTCAATTAGTTGTCAATTAATTGTCAATTAGTTGTCAATTAAATTGTCCTTATCTTGTGTATGAGGTGTATCCCAATCTCATCATAATCCTAATCTCCTTGTAATCTATAAATACCAACCATGTGTTGAGGAATGAAATAGGAAACACATTACCATTCTACATTACCCTTTTATCATTCTTACACCAATCACCATTACTAACTTTAGACCCATTAGTTTGACTGGTTGTCAATACAAAACCATCACAAGGTGCATATTAATCGCCTTAAGCATATGATTTCATCGGTCTCTAGGGAGGTTAAAATGGCTTACATTAAAGAGCGTCAAATTGTTGATGGCCCCCTTATTATAGATGAGATCATCTAGATCTTCTGCCAAAAATTACAAGGAAAAGCTCGTGTTCGGATATTTGAAAAAGCTTTTAACTCATACAATTGGATTTTATTATTCTTCATCCGGCCTAGATCAAATGGGCTTTAGTGCAAATTGTATGAATTGGATACACGCTTGTCTCAATTCTTCTTATGCTTTGATTCTTTTTAATACATCCCAAACAAAAGAATTCTTGAAACATGGCTTAGGCAAAGAGACCCTCTATTTTCACTTCTATTCATCTTAGAGGTTGAAGCATTGACTATGCCTTTATTGAAGCAACCAACATTAACATCTTTCGTGTGGTCATAGTGGGCGAAAACAAGATACACATCTCATGTCCTCAAATTGCGAACGATGCTCTATCATGAGAGAATGGTCCTAGGAAAACGCAAAAAAACATGTCTAGAATCCTCACTTGCTTTCACATTGCCTCCGATCGCAAGGTAAATTTTAACAAAACAAAAATCTTAGGATTGGGATAAGTACACAAGAGCTTAACTTAATTGTGTCTTCAATTGGTTGCGAGGCTTGATAAGTGTTAAATTGTATACATAAAATACCCAGGATTTCGCCAATAAAAGCCAAAAATATGCCAAAAGATGGAAATATGTGTGCTTTTGTGTCTCATTGTGCAGGAAAGGTTATCAAAGTCAAAAAGAGCAAAAACGACCAAAACCGACAAGAAACGGAAAAGACAAGTAATCAAGTGAAGGCATGAGGAAAGATATCAAAGCCGGATCAGCCAGACACAAGGAAAAAGTCAAATTAAGTCAAAGGAGGTCAAAATTATGAAAAGTCAAATCAAAGTTTAAAGAGAAATGACCATTATACCCTTTGAAGAGGATGCAAAATGGCTAAAATACCCTTTGGGCTCTTCTATATCATTCGGATCACAAAAGCCCAACAATGAGCCCAAAATCAAAGCCCATTTCTTGTTTACAAAACTACAAGGGCCAGGAATGACAAATCTCAAACTCATTTTATACTACACTTGTGGAAAAGAAACAGAGGGGCTAGTTATGCAATAATGCCAAACTTTCAAACAAGAAGCGGGTTAACTCTTTCTCTCTAACCGCCTATACCCGTTTTTCCCGCCAAAACTCGAACAAACCCAACTTCCCTAAATCCTTCTCCCGTCTCTTCCAACTCCACCCCACCTCGTATTTACAATCTCCACGTCATTTTTATGACGTGGCAGCCTCTCATTGGTGCGAACACCTCACCAATTACATCCAACGATCAAGATTCAAATAGAAAAGATCCAACGGCTTGGAAGGATGCAAGTTCTTATCTTCTCTTCATCTTTTTCCTATAAATAAGAGCTTGTAATTCAAATATAGGGAGATAGTTAGTTAGAAAGTTCAGTTTTTTGTAATTTTCTCTTTTCAATCTTACGTGTACTGTTCATTTTTTTTGAAATTAAGCTTTTAAATCTTTCAATTCAGTTGTACTCTTTGTTCCTTGTCTTGTACTATTCTTCTTTTAAGAGTAATAAAACTAATTCAGTTGTGTTTGTGTTCAAGTTTTCAAGAAATAAGCTAGTTTTAGCTAATAAGCTTGAAATAAGCTCAATATAGTTTATTCTGTTTTCTCTAGTTCACAAATTGTTCAAATATTGTTAAAAGCTTTCTAAATACTGAATTTGTCTACTTTAGTTCAATAATGTCTATTTAAATTCAGTTTGATTCAAATTTGGAAGCAATGAGGAGTAATAAGCTCATTTCAGCTTATTTAGCTTAAGCTCAGGTTTTAGAGGCTAAGGTAGCCATTAGGATTGTGCTTAAAGGTCACTCACTCAACAAGAGTGACCTAGAGTTCAGAGACTACAAAATAAAAGGTTTAGCTTTATAATTTTGATTCCAGCATTCATATAGCTTAATTCATTAGCTTATTGTGTGTATTTTTTTGTTGCTTAAACACTGCTTAATTTGTTAGTTAGCTTAGAGATTTGAATGCTTTAAGTTGTTGTAGTTTAGAAAACATTAAGTTGTGATTTCCTAGAATTTCTCGTCTTTTTGGTGGGTTCACAGATAGCTGAGATAGGCTTATTTTTTGAACAAATATATGCTAGGTATTTTATAGCTTAAATAGCTCAATTAGACTAGTTTTAGATAGAGTAGATAAAAGGTTTTTAGTCATTTAGTTTGAAAATAGATTTTAAAAGCTGTTAGGAAATGATCAAAAAGTGAAAGGAGTGTTTGGCATTACACTATTTTGACTTTAAAAGTCAATTACCAATAGTCTAATCTTTTTCTTTAGTTGAGTTTCTTATAAATAGTACAAGATTTCCAAAGGTTTCAGAAGTTAAGATGCATTTTTAAAGATTCTATGGTTTAAAATTAGTTTACTAGCACCAGGACAGTTTTAAATGCAAAGTAGTTTTAGAGTTTAGTGATTTTAAGCATTTTAGAGTTCAAACTTGGTTAGGTGTAGAGATTTGTAACACTTATTGAGTAGGTTTATGAGTTTTAACCTTAGAATTTTGGGACTTGCATTAAGTAATTGACCAACATGCCTCAGTATAAGCAGTTAGTTACTTAGTTACTTCTGTCGATGTCTCACAACCTTTTCTAGTTTTTACTTAACAATTGAAAGTAATATGTAGATAGCACTTAAGCTTAAGAAAATTAGTTTTACTCCTTTTGCTTTTATTGTTTAATCTCTTAACTTTCTTTTTTAAGCTTTAGACTAGCTTAAATTTTTCTTGCAAAAGTGGTATAAGCAGCAGCTTAGATTTCTTGCTTATTTCTTTTGATTTCTATTTTCTAGTTGTTATTTTCAAAATCCTTTTATCTAGATTTCTTTTATAATCATAGCATAGCTTATTTCCAAAATTTTAGTTTCTAGGATGTAAATTTGAGCTAGTTAGCTTATTAGAAGAGCTTAATATCAGTAATCAAGCTTGAACTTAATAACAGTCATTAGCTTGAACTTTTACTTTTTAAGAGTAAATTTCTTGATAATCTTGTTAACTTTTAGCTTATTTTCTTTTAGAAATTCTTAGCACACATCTTAAGCTTCTTATAGCATCTTTTGGTTTTTACTTTCATTAAGTAATAAGCTAGATATAAGCCATAGTTTAGAAAAGTTAGATTTTCAAAGTAACTCTATAGTTTCTGTAATGCAGATTAAAAAGTTAATTTTTTAGCTTATCTAGTTGATAAAAGTTCAAAGAGCTTTTGTTAAAGTTGTAGTAGATAAGCTCAGGTTTAACTTTGCTGTTTTGAGTTTTTGCTTATTTTTATTTTTGTAATAAGCTCAAAATTGCTTAAGTCGTAGGGTCTGTTTGGTACATTTTTAATAGTTAAAGGTTGTCTGTTTTCACTATAGTGTAATTTTCTTTTATTTTCCCCGCCTATCCTTTATTTTCATTTGTTGCACTTTCTACCCTGTCTTTTAGGATTAATAAAATAGTTTTAATATTTTTAAAATTAGTTTAATAAAATTAGGGTTTAGGTTTTAATTAGTAAAAATAAGGTTTAATTGATTAGTAAAAATTGGGCATTTTCATACCATTAAATTTCTGAACATTTTTAGTAGTTAACAATCATTTTCTTTATTTTTCCAAATGAATTTGTATTTTCTAGAAATTAAAATAGGTTTTTTGTAATTTCTTTTTCTTAGGAAATTCATAGAAAATAGAAAAATAGTTGGAAAAATCTAATTCTTTTTGTAATAATTTTCTTTTTCATTCTAGTATTTTTGAAAAATAAAAATAGAATTTTAGTGTTAAATTTTAGAAAAATTTTATTTTTAGCTTATTCGTTTCTTTTTATAATCATATAAAATTCAAAAATATATTAAGAATTTAATTCTTTTTCCTAAAATTATTCTTTTTAAATTTTGTGATTTTTAGGTACAAAATTCTGTTATAAAAGAAGTGCCTTAGACTTTTTAAATTTCTGTTTTAGTTTTAGCTCACGTTTGTTATATACTTTCGTTATTTGTTTAACGTTTTTAATTCTTTAATTGTCTTAGTTTTAATTTGTGATATTATATTCGTAGTGTAATTCAAGAATTCAAATTCCTTTATTCATTTTAACTCGAATCCGAATTATTCCGAATCTCATTCACGACTTAGTTGGGATACGACTCTAGAAGAAATACTTCCCGTGTTAAAAATATACGTATGTGTTTCTTAAGTAGATTTTACCTTATAATTTAAAATAGGTCCTTATAGTTATAACTTTAAGAAAATGACATTTTCAGCCCCTTTAGTTATAAATTTTAGAAAGTTACGATATATACCCCTATGCATGGAAACTTTTGCAAAACAAGTCCAAAAAGCCATGCAAGGTTATTTTAAGATTCCAAATGATATTTGCAGGTTACAGCTTATTGGAATTAGCGAAAATAAGATGTTCTAACGTAACAAAAGTTTAGAAAAATGATTCGTTAGCTAGAAAATCAAAACGGGTCATTTTTAGGTTTTTTATCAAAAACACATGTGTTTGAGGATTCAAAGCTTCAAACAAGAGTTCATACATGATCTTAAGAGTATTATGAACATTATTGTAAAGAATATAAGCTTATGGAACAAGATCTTAGGCTTACTTGAGCTAAAATGGGTTGAAATAGGATTTTTATTCTGAGCTTAGGGACTTCTCTTGATCTTATATTGCTGCTATGGAAGGCTAGAATTCCATTTGAGGGTATGAGATGAGTTGATCCTTCTTGGTCTGAGTTAAGACTCATGTTTTGTAGATGAAAATTAGAGGTATGATTTTGCAGGATGAAAGGTGCGGTTATTTATAGGGTAAAAATACCCTTGGTGCCTAAGTTTCTTGGTGTGGTGGCCAAGTTTCTTAGAGTGGGGTGCAAGGGTGATGACTAAGGAGTGCTTAGGATGAGTCTTGAGGTCTAGGAAGTAGTTATGATGAGGTGTGTGGTGTTGGTTTAGCCGCGACAAAGAAAAAGGGACAAGTGGGTAACAAGGCTAACTTGGTGGCCAAGGGAGGTGAATAAGGTGCTTGTGAGCTGCTTGGTGATATAAGGGTGAGGTCATGGAGGTGCTTGAGTAGTAGCTTGGGATTAAAATGGGTAAAAATTAAGAAAAAGAGCGGCAGGTTGGATTCTATTTAGGGTTAGGGTTTCTAGTTTTTAAAACATGTTCATGAAATGAAATGGAGGGAAAATAACATTTAAATGTCATGCATAATGAGCTTGTACCTTGTGTTAAAGTAGTTGTACAAATTCCTTAAGAAAAAATGGAGGGAAATGCTTATTTGAATTCGTGCTTCATTGATTTGTACATTGAGCTTTAGAAAGTTATACATTGTTTTGGAGGGAAAAGTTGTTTAAATATTGTTCATTGTACACTTGTACACATGCTTGAAGGCTTGCACATTCATTTTATATGTATACATTACATATAATTAGGGTTTTGACGTAAAAGTTAACGTTTAATACTTGATTTGAAATAATGTTTTGAAAAGTACGTTAAATGGATAATGTACTTGGTAAAAATGATATTAAGATATAGACTTGACATATTAGGATGTTTACATGATGTTAAACATAGATGGAAAGGCATAGGTATTGCTTGAAGCTCGTTTTACTAGAAATGTAAACTAGGTTACATAATGGAATGGAATAAAAGCGAAAAATATTCCCGTGAAAAAGGTTATAGTTAATATAGTAAGTAGATATTACATTGATAAAAATACTGGAAAATTACGGGTTGTTATATCCATGAAGCTTCCAATGCTGATGACGTCTTCTGTGGTGTTTGACTTCAAGTCTGCACTCCAACATGAATCATCTTTGTAGTACTTTGTAGGAGAAATACTGTAATAGGCACGAACTAAGTAACCCATACACTTCTGGTTAAGGAGAAGCTTCTGAATTAGCTTCCCCCTAATTCATGCCACATAATCTTCATTTAGAAGCTTTTAAAGCTTCCCCCTAAACTAGCAATGAATCACCTTCCCCCTAATTCGTGCCGCATATTCTTTATTTAGAAGCTTTCAAAGCTTCCCCCCAAACTATCAATCCTCTCTTGAGCAGTTTCAAAGCTTTCTTATAGGCTTAGAATAATTAAGTGCACAACAAAATTGGTAGGATACCACATCAAATATTACTGCTTCTTTAAGAATAAGCTTAGAGATTAATCGTTTAGGTTAAGCATTATCTGGATCCGCAACGTATCTTCTCACGCTTGAATAATTCTTCTCACAACACTTCCCCCTGGAAATTCAAATAATGCATACTAAAGTTCTCAAGATATCACTTCCCCTTTGTGTCTGAAGAAATGCACCCAAAAGCCACAAGTTAAAGCGCTGATATTCTCTGCGGTTATGACATTAGTCTTTCCGGCATTGCCTAACTTAAAAAAAATTCAAGAAAGATGTCCTATGTCAAGCTTTCAAGAAAAAGAAGGCAAAGATGTCCTAGTCTTCCCCTGCGGTTTCGACACGTCAGAATCAGCAAAACCTTGGACGTGCATTTACTTGAGTACTTGTGTGAGGAATAAATTAGCTCAGATCTTACCCGTGAGAATCAATTGCTGATCAAATCTCTACTCATAACCTCTCTCTGGCTATCATTTAACCAACCGTCTTGTAGGCTTTTTGAAGTAACCACTGATGAAGTAAACCAGATATACCAAACTTGAAACTGAAGTAAAATTTCCCGTTCTTGTGACTTAAGCTTGCGCTAATGTTGGAAGAACGGTGTAGAGAATTTGTGCTCCAAGCAAATCTCTAAGTACTCAATACTCCACCCAAAGTATGAGACTTTCATCACCTCTTGCGATCATCCACAACGTCTTAGCGTGTGACACTGAGTACTACAACGTAACTCCTTTAAGTGATAGTTAACCAGGTCATCAACCATCCACCCCTTGACTGCTGGAAACTAGATAAACCAAGTCTTCAACTTAAATTAAGCTCGAGCAAGTTATCATTGAAAGTCATGCATCCAGCCAACCCCGACTTCAAGATAAAATAAGAACACGCCTTTGAAAAATGCCACTTCAATCTCAAATAAGTGATACCCGATTCAACTTCATGATCACTTGTCATCGTAATCCAAATCTTTAGCCGTTTTGACGTTTTAGTGAATCTTATTTGGATCATTTTTAGTGTTATGTATCGTGTTTGTTGTGTTGTTGTTCTCAATTAACGTTCACGGGATTTTACAATTCTATGACTTAAACCGTAAAAAGAATCGACTTTTACGGGATTTTACAAAATCAAGAAAAAACCGTGAATAAAAAAATTTGTTGTTGGTGAAATCGTTGTTGTTGTCAAAGAACTTGAACATTCATGAACGATTTGTTGAGCTAAAACAATGAACGGTGCACAAATTTTGAGCTTGAGTTGATTAACGGTTGATCAAAGCTCAAATAAGGACAAACGGTGTCAAGTTGGTTTACAAGGAGGTTTAAAAAAAACCAATAAAGGATGAATGGTGAAATACTTCAAGTCCAGGGACTAAAAGTGTAAAAATCGATTTTTTGTTAAATGTGACACACGTTTTCCCTCTTGCCTATTGTCTTCTTCGATTTGAATTTTATAAAAATGTAACGAATGAACTTTTAATTATTTAAACTCGTTCGGTTATCGTCGGTAACATCCAAATATACCACGTTGATTGAAACAATGACACGATCACAACGGTGTATGTCTTAAGTCCCGTCGTTTAACGTATCTCGAAACCGTAAAACCGAAAAATTACTTAAGTCCCGTCGTTTGAAGCTGTTGGCTTGTTCGGTCCAACTTGTTTCTTCTCGTTCGGTTCACGAGTATAATAGTCGTTCGGTTCTCAAATGGAGACAACTTGTTCGATCCCTGAAGAAGAGAACTCGTTCGGTTATAGAGGTGTAAACTGGTTCGGTTGTTGAAGGTACTTGCTCGTTCGGTCCAGGCCTTGAATACACTCGTTCGGTGCTTGAAGCTTGGTACTCGATCGGTTGTCAATGGTTCACACTCGTTCGGTTGTAACTAATGGGTTACTCGTTCGGCTCTCAAGTGGTGTTGCTAGTTCGGCTCTTCCTTGAAGAAACTAGATCGGTGGTGATAATCACAGTGCCATTGCTCTCTGCTACAATAATGTCCAGCACTCCCGATCCATGCACATTGACATACGACACCATTTTATACGAGAGAAAGTTGAGAAAGGCGTATTTGAGTTGTACTTAGTGACGATGGATTATCAGCTCGCGGATATATTCACCAAAGCATTATCAAAGGAGCGGTTCGAATTTCTACTCCCGCGACTTGGTATAAAGAGTATGTCTCCGGAAACCCTTAAACTTCTTCAGGAAGGAGAAGTGGAATAAAGGATGGTCCTCCTATATCCTATGTAAATATGTATATAGCTTAAATCTAAAAAGAAAATACAAAAATATAAAACCTACAAAAACCATAAAAATCAGAAAATAGAAAATTCCAAAAATAGTTTTTCAAGACATGTCTTCCGTTTATCGATAACATTTACGAACCTATAATGTCATTCAATAATGACACGGGTTTTTAAATGAAGCTCGAACGGAAGTTCAAATTTTTTAAAACATGTCTTTATGGCTTGCAGTTCCTTCTTACTACAACCCACTTCTCAAATTGAGGAAAGCTTGTCGCCAAAAAGACGGCTGTTCCTGACAACGGGTGATTAAGTTCTCCCGGGCATGGATTACTTTATATACATGTAACTCCGAATTAATGTACGTTTCAGTGCATTATTTCTTGTTATAGAAGAGAAGTCTTCTTTCTTTAACCAAATAATTTTCTATCTATGATTCTTCAGAAAATTATCTGTGTCTCACTCGGTGGAAAGGTGTTGTTTGAAAATTAATCGGTCTTGAATTTCTTAAAATTTGACAATCAATCAACGACTACAACTCTTTAAATAAAAAACGGGTCATTGATTGAGGGGGAGAGTGTTTTCAAATTTATGACATCTAACGGGCACTTCAATTCATCACATAATTAATTGATTAATGGTTTGTTTGTATTTGACGGGGTTTCAATTTTCAATTTGATGAGGAGTTAAACTTGTGTTAACTCAAAAGGCCAAAATTGTCAATAATGTGTGAGTTTAGGGTCCTATGTGCAATTTGCTAAATGTCTCCTAGGCTTATATCTCTATAAGGACCATTTTGTACCATTTCTGAAACTTGAATAAACCATTTTAATACATCGAAAAGGACTTAGGAAGTTTAGGGACCAATTCTATCAATTTATGAAACCACTAAAGTATAAAAGGAGGCCAGCGAGTTGTCCTGGTCAAATCTTCCAAATTCAGTCAAACCTATCTCTCTAAATCCTCTCTCGCAACTCGCTGACTTGATCCATTATTTGATTTTAGATTTCTGTAGCTTTTCGTGTTAAGGTACCCTTCGTTCTCTATCATATACATATCTTAGATCTTAAACATAGTAGGATAATTCACACTAAATTGCTCTAAATCAAAGTGTTTGACCAGTTTTATCATTTATTTCATAACTAGTATTTGGAATAATATGCGAGTTGTTGGGTTTAGTTTAGAACGGATGTAAGATGCCTCGGTACTGATCTGATTGTATCCCCTATTTCATTATTTTTGTGTTATTGATGATTTTCGTGGTAATTCTTGACTTTTATTAGTCAAAGACCCTTATTTGTTGTTGTTTGTTGATAATGAATGTTGCAAAATGCTCGGTTATGTTGCCTTAGTTTTAATGATGTGGTTTCAGGATCACGTTTGCTCGTATAAGTGAATTTAGGTTTTAGCGAGTTCTCTGTGTGCTACGTAGCGAGTTATGATTATACTAAGTAGCGAGTTGAGTGACTTTTTCTTGGTAGCGAGTTAATGTTGATGCTTAGTAGCGAGTTGTAATGCTTGTTAGTGAGTTAAGAATATTATATTATCAGGAACAGGCAACTCGCTATCCTGTAGCGAGTTGATGAAGATTTATATTTTTATTAAAATATTCAACTCGCTATTTAAATTTTTATAAATTTAATAGCGAGTTAAGTAGTTTAATAAGAATATTCATAGCGAGTTGTCATTAGCGAGTTGAATATCCTATCTTATTTAATTGTGTGCAGGCAACTCGCTACCCCCTAGCGTGTTAGTGAAGTTTTTATTAATTATAATATTTAACCCTATATTTCAATTTTTTCCAATTTGGTAGCGAGTTAAGTGTTTCTATTAGTATGTTCTAGCAAGTTATTTGTAGCGAGTTGAGGATCATTAATTGAATCATCTAGCAAGTTGTCATTAGATTGGTTTAGCGATTTGTCAAATATCTTTGGGTCAACTTATTCCAAGGTTGACATCCCTTTGAGCAATTGCTCCCATCTAACATCATATATCTGTATGTATGTCCTGCTGTTGGATCTACTTGTGCAGATATTATGGCTGACTTGAACATTCCTGCGAATGATGCTCCCGTGGAACAAGCTCCTGCTGTCGCACCACCGACCAGAACGGATGATCAGATATTGCCGTTAAGCAAGTGGGTGCCCATCGGCAAGAGCAACTGCGTACTCGATGTACACAAGCCTCAGAGGAATCCTATCTTCCCGATTGCTGTGGCCTTACTGAAGAACACCAACTTCTTCAGGGCCTTCACGGCATCCTCTACGATTCCGGCTATCTACATTCAGCAGTTTTGGGACACCATGTGCTTTAACTCATCTACTGGGTTGTACAGTTGTCAGTTGGATGAGCAATGGTTCAATCTTCACAAAGATATTCTCAGAGATGCTCTCGATATCACTCCAGCCAATGATAACTATCCCTTTGTGGCTCCACCGTCGAGTGATACAGTTATCGAGTATGTCAACACTTTGGGATACCCCAGTACACTCAGGAACGTGTCAGCAATGTCTGTTAATGCTCTCTATCAACCATGGAGAGCCATCTTGTCTATGATCAACATGTGCCTTACAGGCAAAACTGCTGGATATGACAGGCCAAGACATCCAGTGCTTCAGATACTTTGGGGTATCATTCATCGCTCCAACATCGATTATGCTGAAAGGATTTGGGAAGAGTTTGTTCAATCCATACAGACGTTTCTCACTGACAGGAAGAATCTAGCTACGGCTGCACGTGGAAAGAAGAAGACCGCTCATCTGCTCATTCCAAGTGTCAGGTTCACAAAACTGATCATTCATCATCTGCGAACCAAGCACAACATTCACCCAAGGACTGGTTCGCCTCTTCACTACTCACATAAGGAAAGCATTCTGAACACTCTCAGGTTTGTTGGAAAGGATGGTAGAGAAATATTTGGCATGCCGATACCTGATGCTCTACTCATTGATGAAATTAAAGGAGCACCCTACTACGGCAACTACCAAGAGCAGGTTGCCAAGTATCAATAATTTCTGGATGCAGAACGTGGCAAGGTTGAGGAAGGAGGAGCAACAGAGTCTTCTGATGCTACCAAGGTCACTAAACCCAAGGCAGCTGACCCGCGCGAACTCACCCCTTAAATATGTGAACAAATACAAACATGTATAAATACACAGCAAGGGACGAAACCACGCGAGAGCAAGAAAACCGGAAGCAGTATAGAGTGTTCCCGGGTCGTTATGTCCCAACGAGGCTAAAATGGAAAATCGCAAGACGATTGATGATTTGTGTTTGAATGTCACAGGGAATGATTGGGCACTAAAACTGATAAAAATAAGCAAAAGCACATAAAAATAGCAAAGAGAATAAGCTGGAACAAGAATCAAAACTAGGAATGACAAAAACACTTTAAAACTTTAAACTAAGACACAAATAAGCTCAAATAAACTTAAGACAAGTTAAATAAGCTAAACTAACTCTAAATAAGCAAATATAAAAAGCATTTAAGCTAAATTTAACAAGATAGACACAACAGTACTAACAGTTTTAACTACCAGTACTAACTTGGAGTTAGTACTGCTAGGCTAAAGTTAATACTGTTAGCTTAAGGTTAGTACTGCTAAGCTAACAAGAATCAAAGAATTAATAAATAAGCAAACAAGCTAAAACAGAAGTTCACCTAACCTTAATAAGCACTTAGTAATAAGAATAAGCAACTAGAATGAACTAAAAAATGACAAATAAGCTAAAAAGCTACAAACTGATACATTATTAAAAATACTTTAAAAAGGAAAACAAGATTAAATAAGCAAATAGCAAAGAAAAATGGTTTAATCTACTCTAAAAAGCTAAGGAAATCTTTAAATAAGCAGAAATAATAAGCTGATAAGGTAGAATGAACTAACAGTATTAACTGTAGTTAGTACTGCTAGTGCTGAGTTAGTACTGCTACCTTTGAAATCCAAGAAAATGAACTAGCGGTACTGATAAGTATAGAATACACATATCTATTTATGCTTAAAAAGACCCAAATAAACCCAAAACGGATCAAAAATGGCAAAAATGTGCTTGT
>BQNB010111094.1:2636-22421 GCA_026074375.1 Tanacetum coccineum
TTTGTGTAGGGAGAATTTTCTAAAACTTTCTAGCCGTTTTAAGTCTGAAAATTTGAATTTCAAAATGTTTATTTTGAATCAAACATTTCTTTTAATTGTAGAAAATGTTTTGTAATGTTTATAAAAATGTTTACAACATTTTATAAAAGTGTAAGGTTGAATAAAAATTTCTTTTGATCATAAAATGCATTAAGCATTTTTTTTTATTCATAAATTTAAGTGATATAATTTTCGAAATGAAAATTTACTACTAATTACTTGTTTACGTTTAATTTTACATTGAACATTTTTATATTTTGTGATTATCAAAACGTAAAGATGTGAAAAGCATTAATAATGTTTTTAGGCATTATTTTTATCAACACTTTTGACATGCACATGATTTTATAAAAAATGTGGAAGTTTAATATATATTTCTAAAATATTTACGGAAATAGTCTTTGAGGTTATCGATTCGTTGCAAGGCGAGTCCCAACGACTGACAAATAATAATTGGCGTTATCGATCAGTTACGAAAATAGTCCCGCACGCTCCGCAGCAGCGCACGGGTTACAAACCTCGCTTGTATTAAACATCAGAAAGTTTCTGCAATTAAAAAATCCAAATTTACGACTCACGATGTATAAAAAAGAATAAATCAAAACTTCCAAAAGACACCCTCAAAGTATATGAGAAGTTACAAAACCGACCTTAAACTTTTCCTTATTTACGTCTGTTTTATATAACAAACTTTATTTATCAATTATGGAACGCATACATGTCGATTCATTCGGAAAAAAATGTCACATAAAAGATCGTCGAATTGCGAACAAAACGAGCCAAATATTGCAATGCTTCTGACATGCCTACGATTTTATTTAAAAAATGTTAAAGTTTATTATATATATTATAAGAAACTTACAGAAATAGTCTCTGAGCTTATATGTTCGTTGCAAGATTGGTCTCAACGACTTACAAATAGTATTTGAGATTATCGGTCCATTGTAAAATTAGTCTCGCACGCTTCGTTACGACATGCGAATTACGAACCTCATTAATTTACCAGAGTAAAAAACCCTTTAACATGAAACATTTTTTTCTAAACATATTAAAGGTAAAAAAAAAATCAATAAAACTCATACAAGTCCATGATCCTGCTGTAAAGTTTGACCTCTCCTTCCTTCCTAGCTGGTCAAGTCATCCACCATCTCCAACAACAAAATAAAAAGAGACCCAGATCCTTTCTCATTAATAAATAAACTCAACTTAATTTCAACCCAATTTCCATAAACCTCATATCCAAACACTCCCCAAAATGAGTGACAGCGAAGACGACGAGCTTCTACAAATCGCCTTACAAGAACAATCACAGCGCAACGTCAACTACACGCGCCCATCATCCAAATCCTCTAAACCAGTCATCAATCACGTCCAACCACCTTCAAATCACAGATCATCAACCAAACCCGTCGCATCATCAAAACCTCAGCATCGAAGAAATGAAACTGAAGATGATGATGAGGATAGTGAAGTTGAGATGTTGAGTATCTCTTCTGGTGATGATGATGATGATGATCATGAGTATGAAGTTGGGGAGCGGAAGGCCAAGAATCGGGGGAGAGGTGTTGGGAGGAAGGATGAGGAGAATGTGTGGAGTGGCGACGAGCCTGATGCGTGGAAACGCGTTGATGAAGCCGAGGTACTTTTTCGTCATTTTACAGATGGTTATTAGGAGTTTTATTAGTTTAGGTTGGCCGATAGTTAGTCCCGTGTTACTATTTTGATTTGTCGTGAAAAAAGTAAAAGTGTCGGACTTCCCTATATAGGTAGTTCTTTGTCCCACAATGACTGTCCATGTCACTATTTTAGTTTGTCCGGAAGCGCGTTGATGAAGCTGAGGTATATCAATTGATTCGTTATCTGTAGTGTATAACAATAAAGCATTTATGGACTTACTTACCTTTTATAGCTAGTTAGCGTAGCTGTTTGTTTTATGAAAGTGTTTGGTAAAATGCTAACACTAAATGCTTCTTCAAGTAGCATTTGAAAAGTAGCGTTTAGAAAAGACAAACGCTTGTTGCCATTCAGCTTTTAAATTAGAAACACTACTCTAAAATGCTCGTAGCCAAACATACGCGTAGGTACTAAGAGTTTTAGCTAGGTTGTTCAATGCTTCGTCTATTTGCTTGCACACACACACCCACTTGCCAGAGGTCTTTCTAGAAGCAGTTGACTTTACATCTCACCTCCCCCATACCTTGCTCTCGCGGGATTGGGTATTATTGTTGTTGTTCAATACTTCGTCCTGATGTTTTAACATTACTATATTAGTTTACCCGAAATTGTCCGTAGTCAAGGTAAATTAAAATCTACAGTAATTTATTTTAAGTTGAAAGTTTTTTGTTTGTGGACAGTAAAATTGGGACAGAAGGAGATGTTATCTTGATATAATTTAGGCCATCCAGTGTTATTACATCATGATCCGGTTGTATATGGAATGTAAGGGGGGTAATTGTCTAGTTCAAGCTATCATATATGAAAATGAGTGAGAAGCGATCATATATGAAAATGAGTGAGATTAACTGCAATTCGTATAAGATTAGTTTGGAGTGTTTGAATTTAACTAACTGCTTATTTTCGGATAAAATGACGAGATCCTGATTAGTAGGCTGAGAAATGCTTATTTTAATGTGCGTATATGCGATGAAATGCGGACTACTGTTTAAGTCTCATAAGTAGAAGCACATGCCACATACAAAATAAAGCAATCCCAAAAACCGGCTATCTAGAGAAAGTGAGGGGGATGTTGTCGATTATTTGCAACATAGCATGGGTATCCTATCCATGATGTGTATATGAAGACATGGATCTTTCATGTGATTTTCTAACTTGTCATTGGTTATTTTCAATTTTGGTAGTGGTGGTATCATATAAGTTATTATAGTTGAATCGGATATAGAGCAAAACATGGGATCGCATAGTTCACTACAGAGGGGTATGTTTCGAAGTAGTGGAAAAAGCACACATTATTTCTTATATTGGATAAAAAATTGTTGCTAGGTTTCAGGCTCTTAAAGTATGGCGGTGATTGACATACATATGGATTTGATTTTATGGGTAAAAAGCTTTTTTGATTTTATGGAGGAGTTATATCGGTAGTGGAAGTTATTTTTCTTTCAGCAAATGTCTTTTACTTGTTTAAGTACTTGCATCAACTATGGCCTATGGGTATGTGAACTATGAAATAGAACATTATGTTTTGAATTAATTTTAACATCACTAGGTGCTTAAGGTTCTATGAGGAACTAAGCGGCCTTGCCAATTACATAATAGGTGATTGTTTTTTGTCAAGTATATTTAGACATCGGTAGTTGTTTCAATGTCATTTTCTATTATAAATTAGATCCTACATGTTTAAAATTCAAATATTTTGTCGTTTACTCTACTTCGGCTCTTCTGTTTCACCCAATATGGATATGCGCAGATCTTGAATTTATGGGGTTGTGTTTGTAGTGAGTTGATTGGTTTTGAAAACACAACTGAGTTCTCCACGATTAAGGAAATAGATTTAGAGCAGATAGCAGTGGATGTATGATCAAAACAGATAACGGTGGAAGTATGAATGGTTGGATTGTTCAGTCATCTGATTTTGATTTATATTTCAATTAGGTGGATCTTGAATTCGTGATCTTATATGTATGGGTTCATGATCTGAACCATGGTCAAACTAAAATAACTAATTTAATATGTTCATTTTCAATCTTTCGTACCAAATTCGGTAGATAAGATTTTTAAAATATTATAATTAGCAGCAACTACTATTACAAAACAACTTATATATCTATTTATAGTCTGTGCTTGTACGGGCAATTTTTTAGGAATTATAGCATCCAAACTTAAGAAAGAGGGGGAATTGCGTATATACCCAATAAAACCTAAATGTTCGCATATTTCTCCAAATTACAAGTATATAGTGCATTACAATGATGTTTAAGCATGTTTTGGGTAACAATGCAATTAAGTTTTAGAGGGTATAAATGTAATTGTCCATAAGAAATATAACAAATAAAACAATAACATGTAGTCATGCTGCTACTCTCACACTTTTACCAGTACCATACATATGTCTGCAACTGAACTGTTGATAAAATAGAATATTGACACAAAAGGCGAAACATAAACAAGCTGGTTTAATACTAATCACACCTGATTTTCTGATTGTTTTCGGGTCATATGATTAGCGTGATACTAACTACAACTGATTATCAACAGGTAAAATAACACTACATTCAAACACTATTGTCTGCACCACGCTTGAATACAACTGATTATTCAAAATTACACAATCACCTTCATAACACAAGTTAAACCCCTGACTGAGTTCTGGCAGATCCCTTGTTGGTCTGGTAGTCGTTTTTTAATCGGTAAGATATAATGGGTTGGAGAAATTAAATTTAGGTCCTGATCTGTCTCATTGACACGCCTGGGTGGAAGTTTATGTTTTGAAGGACTATAAGAGATCATTTTTAAAAAGTTTGTTTCACAAATGTTTTCGTTACCAGCTTATTAGTGTGGATTTTCCACTGTTCCTAACAAGTGATACTCGGGAAGATTAGGACCCCTAGAATTATGGCACATAATTAAATGAATGATTCGCAATAAAGACTGACTTCAGGATTCTAGTCATATATTTTTTCTGATGATGTATGCATATATCTTACAAGTGCAGATAGTTACGTAGTAACATGATACAAGTTCAGGGAATGTGGAATAAGCACAATCAATCCTTTTTATAGAGTTTTTGATTAAAGTGAAAGTTTGGGATCGAGCAGGGACGAGATTTCGATTTAGATTTTATATTTAGTCAATATTTCCTTTTCTTTTTTCTACTTTCTTGTGATCTTAATGTAAAATGGACTAATAGCCATGGACTTATTTTTAGGTTAGATTTGCAGAATGATTAATGTAACCCTACAAAAATTTATTTTGGGTATTCATTACTCCGAGGCTGGATATATGAATTTTCATAAGATTAGCTTAATAGATGCTATTCTTCAGCTTTGGCTCTATGTTTTTATTTGGTTTGGGCAATAATTGAATTGTCTAAAGTTTGCATGTCGTGGCAGCTTGGTAGAAGAGTCCGTGATATGAGGGAGACAAGAATAGCTCCCACGACTCAAAAGTTTGAGAAGAAACCTTCTGTCGCTGTAAAGGGGCTCAATAGTTTACAATCTTTCTCACGTGCCACTGAATTCGTAGATCCTCTCGGACTTGGGTAATTCTATTACTTTATGTTTGTCTTTTCTGAGTTTCTGTTTTTTTTTTGTTTTTTCATGGTGGTTCTGGAGATCTGCTATTACACATAAAATTTGTAAAATATACCCCCCTACGTTACTGGTTATAATATACCCCCCTACGTTACTGGTTATCAGAAATGCAGATGAATTCTTAGTTCATGAAACTTTTAACCACTTTTAGTAATTCAAGCTAATAAAGCTAATAAATATTCAATTTTTTAAATATTTATTGCAGGGTTATAGATACCCGGACATTGAGGTTGGTCAATGAATACACAGCCAGTTCTCCATCCAAGTCTGAGAAAATAGATTCTGATGTTCGAGGTACTTCTAAGTAAATTTCTGATGCTGCTCCGTCCAATAATCATACGTCTTGAATAGCATTAAGTGTAGTTACAAGAACATGTATCACGTGAAACATTATATCAAGTAAAGTGGTAGTGAGTTAAATAAGACTAGCTAAAAATGAAATATGAGTGCACGGCTGCACGCCCAGCCACCGATTTGCTTTAGCTGTGCCCTTTCAATTTTTTTCCTTGTACAATCACAAGTTTATTGATGCCACGACAAGACAATACAACTTTAGTAATAGTTATGTTTTGGCCAGTCATTGCCACGTAGCTTGAGTTTCAGCCCACAAAAATCTAATTGAGTTGTACTTTCTACTTAGTTTATACTTCCCTTTTGGATTGAGATTGTCACAATAATTTTGTTCTAAAATCTCTTAAGACCTTAACCATTTCAATGATATATTATAGCTTAGAAAACTTAGCGGAATCACAATTCTCAAAGTCAACAAACCTACCAAGGTCATCAAACTATGCCCTTGCTTTTTGATGGGCCTTATTAAACTGTCTCATAACATATTACAAAGTCTAACCAATAAGCAACGAGTTTAACTAACAAATGAAATTCACTAATAACACCGGCTTGAGAACAGTTAAGCTGTGCAATCTCATTAACCATTTCCAATGAATTCAAAGATAACAAATGATCTGGGTTTTCCCTTTATTAAACAAAAACTAACTTGCAAGTTGACCAATCATGGGAAGCCACTTAGGAGTTCTTATTTACTACAAAAGAAATGAAAGAAACACAAATAGTCCCGTTAGAATAGCATAAGACCCCCTGAACTTGACTACAATCAAAGTGATCCACAACAGTATCTTTATGTTACAAGCTGAATATTTTAGTCTTGCTCATTTTAAAGGCATAGGGGGCGATACCATACTTAACATTTTCAAATCAGCATTGTTAGAAACTATTTTCTTAGGATGTATTACAAACGTTAGAAAATTATTTCTGATTGTTTAGGCCCTGCAAATGATTAAGAATCCTTATGCAAATTTAATAATTTTCTTTGTTGACCTCATTTAAAATTTTATGTAATAAAATGATCATGCAATGCATAATTTTGTTTGTGGCACAAATCTAGTCTGTTTCTCTTAATATCCTACTTTCTTTATTTACCTTTGTATATCTGTGTGGGAGGGGTGGATGTAGTGTTTGGAAAGTTAACAAGGTAACTTTGAACCCTGTCGCATACATGGGTCAAGCACAATGCTTATATATCTGACCATAGGCCAAAAGTACAAAAAACCTTAGAAAACTATTAATATGATTATATGAATCAACCCATAATCCAAACATTGTAAAGTATTACTTTTGTATCCTGAATTAGTAATCAGAATGATGATTTTTTTGTTTGTTTTGGTATTTTTTATTTTAACACATAACCACTATAAGATATGAAGCACAAGTAATTAATTGCTTGGCGACCTGCAGGTTAGGCGGTCCGCGGTCTTTCGAGTTATCAATTCTTTTTAAGATTGGCACAAAATCTAGTTTTTAAGCTTGTATATGTCACGTGTAAAATGTTATTTTCGATGGAATTTGGTAAAAAGCATGACCCAAAATATAGAGTAACTGATTGTGTGGCTCCCATAGATATTGTCATTATCTAATGTATATACTTTCTTTTCCCTAATTGTCAAAACTGTCGTAGTACCTTTGCAGCCTTAGACTAACAAAATTCCTCTACATGAATACACAGATAAGCTGATGTATTATTCTGAGCGATTTGATCCAAAATTATTTCTATCCCGGGTGCACCAAGATACGGCTGCAGCAGACTTGGAGGCTGGTGGTTTGGCTTTGAAAACTGACCTTAAAGGACGAACTCAACAGAGAAAACAATTGGTTAAAGAAAATTTTGACTGCTTCGTCTCTTGCAAAACAACAATTGATGGTATATTATGATCCCTTAGGGCAGTGCAAATTGTGTCTCTTTCTTCAGTAGTCACTTTGTATGGCCATTGATATTTTAAGGATATATTATAACGAGCGATATATTATCTACAGATATCGAGTCAAAACTGAGGAGAATAGAAGAAGATCCTGAAGGTTGTGGAACCTCTCATTTATATAGTTCAATCCAAGGAGTTACTTCGGTTGCTAATCGTGCTTTTGCACCCCTACTTGAACGACAGGTTGGAATTATTTTTTTAACTTTTTTATATTAACGTTCTGAAACAGTGTAATACATCGCTTTTTAATTTGATAAATTGTTTTTCTGTTGGAAAACTTTAGGCTCAAGTAGAAAAGATTAGGTCAGTTCAAGGGATGCTTCAGAGGTTCCGTACTCTATTCAACTTACCAAGTGCAATTCGTGGAAACATTAGTAAGGGAGAGTATGACCTGGCAGTCAGAGAGTATAGGAAAGCCAAGTCAATTGTCCTCCCTTCTCATGTACAGTAACTCAACTTGATATTCTCTTAAATTGTAGATTCTTATTTGTTTACGTCATTGTCATTGTACTGTTAGCTCCATGCTATTCTTACATGGTCAGTCATTAAGAGCTAATTATATCAAACGAAAGGTAAACAGTCTGATTTTAAATGTGCTAATCAAGTTTTTTAAAAGTGAAAAGGGACTGGTAATTGAAGTTTATACTTGTAGTTGTGGTGGAGTTACACAATGGGTATTCCTTTATTCATTGGAGAACACATTTCTTGATGAGTAAATGAACAAAAGTACTGTGATAATATGATATCCTCTTCTGTTTGGGGTTGGATAAATGGGTATCTTAAGGTAAATAAAATGTAGATATTGGATAAATTATTGCGACCTTACAAAAAACAAGTAGTTCTGCAATCTGCTTTCTGCAGCAAGCTTTTTTTTCTCAATCTTTTGACTTTTCTATGTCTTAAATTGTGACAAGTTATGTGAAACATCACTAAATTATGTACACGGATTATATTGCAGGTTGGAATATTAAAACGTGTCCTTGAGGAGGTTGAAAAAGTGATGCAAGAGTTCAAAGGCATGCTTTACCGGTCTATGGAAGACCCACAGATAGACTTAACAAATGTAAGGTCATAACATATTCATATAGTACATGTTACTCCATGGGTCATATCTTTGAAATTTTCTGCAGTTTTGTAGATTCAGTTTTTTATATTCATTTGCTATGATTATTGTAGCTTGAAAATGTCGTGAGGCTTTTATTGGAGCTGGAACCCGAGTCAGATCCCGTACGCCATTATCTAAATATACAGGTGAGAAGCTAATACAACTATCTTCGAAACTTCATCGATAGAATTTTTGAACGATTGCCAACAATACAACCGTGATTCTAGAGGCTATAGAATTGCTATTGTAATCTCGTATGAAATAATAGACACAAACTTTATTCTGCTCATTTTTTTTAATAAAAAATTCAGAATCATAGGATCCGAGGTTTGCTTGAAAAGTGCACATTTGATCATGAAACAAGGATTGAGAACCTGCAAAATGAGCTACATGAGAAAGCACAGTCTGATGAAAAGTGGAGGAAAATCCAGCTTGATTTAAACGAATCTGTGAGCAACACTTCTCTCCTTTTATTTTTTGGGAAATAAATTTATCTGCCCACTGCCTAATGATTCTAATTTTTTTTTTTTGGTTTCATGTACTACTATCAGGGTGCTGTTGATACATCTCTCTTTTTTACGAATGATTCATTGCATTTAGATTCACAACCAAGAGATTCTGGTTTGGAAGAACTTGATGCTCTTCGAGGAAGGTACATACGAAGATTAACTGCTGTAATTATCCATCACATACCAGCCTTCTGGAAGGTTGCACTTTCTGTTTCTAGTGGCAAATTTGCAAAGGTAAATTCACTAAATCTTGTTGGGTAGATCATTTATTTTGTGTTATGCTAATACATTTATGGATCATTTTTTCGCATAACTCTTTTAACAGGTAGGAGATGAAAAATCTTCGAGTCATTCTCTTGATGAAGTGTCTGGAATGATACAAAATACTTTATCTGCTTATGAATCAAAGGTACATTTTTTTTAATATCTTTGTTATTTGTCGGAAATTTCTATCAGCCTGTGCAACTAAGCTATCTTTTTGAGGGTTTTCTGTGTGCTAAAGTGGTTACAAGAAACCACATCTGTACAAAATACTAGTCTGTAAAGTAAATGTTTCAACCTTGAAATGGATTATGGTGTGAGATTGGGTGCTTATATTGATTGTGGTGTCAAGGGACTTTCTAAGTGGATTGCAAGTCGATGAACAAGTACTAATGTATTATGAAGAATAATAAGACTCTTTATTGCAACGTACTTATGTTGGAGAATAAAATAATCGAAGTGCTACAGTATGAACCTTCAATCGCCGCATCTTGTTATGAATAATTTACATATGCTATTTAGTTAAAGATAAATTAGTTTTTTCTTTATATATCACGGTTTTGGTGTTAAAGATGAAAATGAATAGGTATCACATCAATTTTTCAGGTCCACAACACTTTTCTTGATCTTGAAGAGTCGAATATTCTTCGCACATACATGAGTGACGCAATAACAGATATATCTAAAGCATGTGAAGCTTTTGAAGCAAAAGAAGCAGCACCTTCTGTTGCAGGTAGAGGCAAAGATCGTTCCAGTTCTGTATTCTAGAGCTTTTAAACCTTGTTCAGTCATTGGTTTAGTATTCTTTAAAAACTAATTCTCATCAATTCTCAGTTTAGAAATTTGTGAAATATCAATTCTTCACTTGCTTTATAAAAAAATCATTCTTTTCAAAAACACCTCCCCAGACCGCGCTCCGTCGGGATTGGGTATGTTGTTGTTGATTTATTTCTAAAACGCGACTTTTCAAACTTTATAAACCCCAAATTTGTAATTGATATGCTGTTTGATTTATGACCTATTCTAAACCTTATACAGACCATTACCTAACCGGTTTTGGTCGGTCCGTCAATTCTATAATTTTGATATTTAGAGAAATCAGTTCTTCACTTGCTTTAAAAAAATCATTCTTTTCTCGGAACAAACTTTGATACATGACACGGCATTGTTTTATATCGATATTTCATACTTTAAATTCCCCAAATTTGTAATTGATTTACCGTTTGATTGAGACCAAAAAAGTACCTAACTGGTTTCTGTCTGTCAGTCAATTTTCTAATTTAGTTATTTAAATAATTTTTGGCTCTGGTTAGGTTCGGTCTCATGCTGCTGAGCACCCGGGGAATTATTTACTTCTTTGTTGTGTTTCTCAGCTTATCCTGACTATCCAATTTTCTGTTAATAGTTGCAGCTCTGCGGACACTTCAGTATGAAATAACAAAAACTTACATACAGAGGCTTAGTTCATGGATGAGGGCTTCTACTGAAGAGATATCTAAAAATGAATCGTGGGTCCCAGTGTCTGTTCTAGAAAGAAACAAATCTTCATACACAATTTCTCACTTGCCTTTAGCATTCCGTTCAATTATGGCCACAGCAATGGATCAGATAGACATGTAAGTCAAAATCTTGGCATACAGACTGTATGTCGCATTTCTAAACACTAAATTTTTTTGTGTTCCTCAATTCATCTTTTATTCAGAAGATTAAACAGAAGTATAATACCACAAACATTCAAGCGTTCTAGATTACTTTTGCTTTTTTCAGGATGTAAGAAGGTATATAGGGATTGAAGCAACAAAGTCAGAAGACGCCTATATATTATTTCAAGAAACTCAAGAATCTGTTAGGGTTTCATTTTTGAACTGTTTGCTAGATTTTGCTGGTATGGAGAGGCTCACTTATGTTTTATATTCTCATATAGTCATATTCTATGAACTCATGATCCCCCTTATGATGCATATACTTAGGACACTTGGAGCAAATTGGAAGTGAACTTGGTCAGAATATATCTAATAAAGATTATTCATCCTTCCAAAATGGATATTCTCATGATGTAGAAGAAAATTTATTAGATCCTCTCCCTGGAAGTTTTACTCATCCACACCAACAGCTGTTAATGGTCTTCAGTAACCTTGGATTTTGTAAAGATGATCTTTCCCGTGAAATGTATGCTAAATACAAACACATCTGGATGCAGCCCAGGTATGTCAAATATAGATAATGTTGGTTTTACTATTGCCCAATGATGCTCCAGTTTTTCGCTTTTAGTATTTTCATTGGTGCATTAAATTTTTTGAGTTAATTGTAATATCATACGAAACTCACTTGGGCTGATAGCTCCACTTCATGGACAACATATTCTTGTCATTGTGGTTTTTTAATTTTGAGAATCAACTCATTGTAATATGATTTAGTTTCACTGCCATTTTAAGTCGAGATAAATATGTTACTCTTGACTGCACATATTCTGCCAGTAAACGTATATATACTTGTTGACAATGTGAGTATGCGACTGAATCGAAAATCTTGTTAGTGTATAGTGGCACAGCGTCTGGCTTGCCAACATAAGTATTTGACATCACAAAATAGCTTTAGCTGAGTTAAAATCTGGTAGTAAATTTTTACCAATGAGTATATCTTTGTTATCAAATTCCAAAAAAAAAAAAAACAGAAAACAACTATATGTATGATATAAATGCCATATCACCAATAGTATACACATGTAATGGTTTCATTGTAATGGAACTGGACCGCAGTGAAACTAAACTAATAGGACCATATTAACCTGATTGTAAAATTTCCATAAACTGATAAACCACAAGACCAAACTATGTACTTCCCCTATATTTATCTGCATAATACATCTTGCTTGTGGAGTTTACACCACTCTAATAGGGCTGCATTATCATACCATTTTTTACTCTTAATTAGTACCAGAGTATCTTGTCATTTTACATTAACTCATTCACCCTCCATCGGTAAGGAAATCACATCTTTCGAATGCTTAGCCCCTCTATCTCATCTATTGGTGGTTTATTAGTATGTTGCATATTGAAAATGATAAACTATGTCTCAGGAATCCGAATCTGATGATCTGAAAAATATTGGATTTTTGCAGGGGAAAAGATGACGAGGACAATGATGTGGAAGATCTGGTTAGGTCTTTCTCAGGTCTTGAAGAGAAGGTCCTTGGACAGTATACTATGGCAAAGGTAAATAACTCTTAACTGGTTTCAACTTGATATCTTGATTTTTCGTATGCAATGAAATAGTATCTTAATATAATTATGTATCAGTTATTAAAATTTTGCATACTGTCTCAGGCAAATAATGTTAGAACAGCTGCTGTGAACTATTTGTTGGATGCTGGAGTACAGTGGGGAGGAGCACCTGCAGTGAAAGTGCGGGCTTCTTGAATAATATTTTTTTCTTGAGCAGGATTTTATTATGTTTAGCTTTACATTAATATCTCCATGCGTTGCAGGGTTTGCGGGATGCTTCTGTTGAGTTGCTGCACACTCTTGTAGCTGTGCATGCAGAGGTATTTGTTCGACACAATTACTTATTAATGGGCTGATTTGGGTTATGTTTTGTCTGTAGTCAAATGGGTATAATAAAATCTAGTTAACAAACCCTGATGTGTTTTGTATTGCATTAAGTTTAGTAAATCGTTTTATCGTGGAGGTTAGGTAATCAGCGCCAAAATATAATTTGGTAACCATATTTTTTATAAGTAATTTATAAGAAAATCTAATATTTTTTGGACAAAATGTAGTTTTTCCCGTTTTGTTCATTACAAAACAAATACCCGTTCATGACCCACCCTGCCCATTGTTCGCTGTAGGTATTATGGCGTTCTTTATTTGCACGTCCAAATTTTCTGGTAACATTAAAAAAAATTCTATTGTGTTCGCACATGAATTTATTAAGATGGACTTGAACATTGATTGCAGGTGTCTGCTGGTTGTAAGCCCCTGCTTGACAAGATACTCCGAATCCTTGTTGAAGGCCTTATTGACACATTACTCAGCCTTTTTCATGAACATAGAGACACTGATATACGAATATTGGATGCAAATGGTTTCTGCCAGCTCATGCTTGAGGTAATTCCTGTACCAGCTAGTGGGATAAAATCTGTTATATAACTTTTGCTCATAATCCTACTGCTATCTACTAAATATTCTGCGTCCTCTGGAAATAGAAGAAATCAGCTTTAGCGTTTCTAGATCGTTTGGGCTATCTTAGTATAGATTATCAAATAAACCTGGGAAAGACTTGCCTTCCTGCAGATAAGATAATATAAGTAAGGCTGCATCAGTAATTTCTTTTGAACCAATGATGTTGATGGGCAATTAGGTGGAATATCCCAAAGAATTTTTTTTAGACATGTCTAAATTGTTGCAACTTGTGTGGTATGAGGAAGTTCTGTAGTACCATGTTATTGGGTTGTCTGTATTTTCATAACAAATGTTTTATATGTTTTGAACTTACAAACCCTTCACATGATTTTTTAATAATCTGATATATATGTTGGATACATACGTTTTGCAGATTGAATTTTTTGAGACCATATTAAACCAGTATTTCACTCCCGATGTGAGTGAATCTTTCAAATCATTACAAGGGGCAATATTGGAAAAAGCCACTGAGAGTTCATCCGAACCTAGTGACACTCCAAAGCACCGTCGTCGTGCAACACGTGGAAGTGATGATCTGCTTGGAGATGACAAACACGGGACTATATCTCCTGATGAACTTATTGTAAGATATCTCCCTTGTTTCATTTTCGTCGAAAATTGCTATTTTTATGGAGGTGTTTGTCCAAAACCAATGGACTCAATTGTATACTTACAGATTACTGTTGTCTAAAGACTCGCTCCACAACAACATTACCCAATCCCACCGGAACGGTGGAATCTAAAAAGTCAATAGCTGTAAAGAATATTTGATCTTAGGATGTCAAGATAGTTCATTTCGGGAAGGTTGGGTGACAAGTCAAAAAAACATTTTAGTATCGGTCGAAACGGGTCAGGTTGGATTCACCTGCAAACACTTTGTCCACACTCTTTCTTTTACAAATTTACTACATCAAATATGATTACAAAACTATATCAATATAATATTCGTAAGATATTTTGCAGAGCGATTTAGGAGATGATATGCAATAAAAGTACACTATAGACGACTTCCACCAGTTTGAGCTGTAAAATTTTTTGAATTATTTTACTTGACTCGTTTGAGACACAGTATGACCTAACTTGACCCGTGCATGAGTAAATGGGTGGACACTAGGGTAATAAGTTGATCATGTATGTTATGTTCTTAGGCCCTCGCCAGAAGTGGTAGCAAATGGACTACTCATCGACGAACCTCCAATCCGAGCTTAAGAGGACACAGATCAACACAGCATGTTTTGTGGAATCACTTCCCTCGGATTCTGGGCCCGCAGCAGTCAAAATAGCAGCTTACACTTCGTTTAGAGGGCCTATGGACTCTCCAAGCAGAAGTTTTGGAGGCAAGCAAGGTGTTGGGTCCCCGAGTTTTTCAAGGCCAAAAAGGAGATGATTTGTATTTTCCTGTTGAGTTATATAGTATTATAAACATAAGTTGAGCTGCAATTGTGTGTATCTATATCCTAGATGTTAGAAGTAATTAGCATTCTTTCAACTTATGCTCTGTAATTTTCTGTCTGTTATGAATTCTTTTTGTTGTACATACTAAATAATGCTGCTATGATTAATATGTTATTTGATTGTGTCGACTCTTGAGAACTACTTTGTTAGTCGCACTCTTTATTCTGCTCCCCAATCATTATCAGCATTATCAATTATATTCAAGTGCAAATTTTCAGACCAGGGTTTGAAAAATGTAACTAGGCCCTATAGAGGTGCAAGTCTGGTTATTCGAAGCATCATTGCATCAAGCTTGGTTTAAGGTTCAGTGGCTACGTAATGGTCACCAAAGACGGTCTTTAGCTCAAAGACCTTACCTGGTTTGTATATTTTGAAATAAGAGCAAGTCTCAATGGTCACTATTTAGCCCCTGGGTACTAATAATACAAGTGATCTTTTTATTTCTACGCTTATGTCGCCTGTTACAATGTGTATCTGGTTACTATAGTTTGTTGTTTGCTGCATTCAAATCCATCATTGTATACTGCTAACAATACAATAATAATGTTTATTAAATCTGACTAATTGTGTGATTTATAATATGATTCATAAGAAAACATGATTCCAACAAAAGGTGACACAATTAAACCACGATTCCAACCAAAGCAACACAATTACAGATGTGATGAGGATGAGGATGTCTGTTGAAACACAAATAAACTGGTCACGAGAAAGTCCAAGAATTCTCTTTCCATAAACATAAACCATCAATTACACATTACAAGCTGAAAATTTCCAATTGTCATAAACTTGCAAGAAATCTAAGGATAAGAAGTTGAGCTAGTTTGTGAGGCCGGACGATATCACGTGACCAAATTATATGTGGCACCATTTCCAAGGAACACTTTAGAAAGGGCTTCAAGCAGTTCGTAGTGGAGGAGAAACCAATATCACACCATCTCCTCTCACGAAAAGAAATGGAACTGTACGCCTTGTACTCTGCAAACAGAACCCCATAGACACTTTTAAAAACATAAAACAGTTGCAAATCTAATAGTGCAATAAAATCAAACCGAAAAAAATGAAAAAACCCTGTACAATAACAGTTCTTGAAGAACTAGAATACAATAGTGCTAGACAAGGCCTCATGTGTATAGCCCAGTTACCGTTTTCAGGTTGTGATGAAGCCTCTAAAGTTACAGTATTTCTAAATCAGATGCCAGATAGCCCACAAAGAACAATGAAACTAAATGACACTAAAGAATCATGACGATAACTAGAATAACATACCCGCACAATCTCCTCATAAGTTTCATCATCGATCTCCACGGTTGTTACAATCTCTTCAACATCTCCAAGAATCATGTTCAAGTGCTGGTCGTAAGCCTGAAAATTTCATTTTTGATCAGTAAAAAAGATAGATGAATACCTAAAAGTAATAGCAATTCAATAAAACTTTACGAGTTCATAAAATTCAACAGAAAAAGAAGCAACCAGAGATTGGGAAGCAATATTACTCAGAAAACCAAAGTAATTCATTCAAAAAGCCATGACATGAGAACGAGTCACCCATCATGGTTCCCAGACTAGAGAAGTCATAGTTTTAGATCAGTCCAAAAATCTGTTCCACATACATATCATGTTTTTGGGTGTTCCATATTCCTATCTTCTGTGCATAGTTATAATAACTATAGAACAAATTGATTCTACATTCAAACTAAAGGCAGAACCAATGTCTTACAAAAGCAAGAGTGCTTTCTTTCACCCTTTAAAGTAGTGAAACAGTTGGACAACAGTGAAGGTCAATGGTATAAGGGGGTCTTTGTCTTAGCTTATTAGATGGGTATGAGTTATGTACGTTACGAACAGTTCATAAGCCCTCTTTAGGTTTTGCTTATATCAAGTTAGTTTTATGACTTATTTTTTATGTTCGTCGTTTTACCACCAAAAATAATTTATAAAAATGGAAATATACAACAACTTAATACAAAAGTATCTTGGCAAGTCTTATTTGATGCTTAGTTGCACACAGGGTGTTTGGTTTTTATAAAAAATAAACCAACGCAAACTAAGTTATCTAAAGGAAAGCTAAAAAACTAAACTTATACTAAAGGAATATGTTTGCCTAGAAATCGGTGGTAAATAGTTAGGATTTGAATGGTGAACTAAGGGTTCGTTTGGTAGGATGTAATAAAATATTAAGTGAATGGAATAAGCGACGTAATGGAATAAATGATGTAATGTAATAATTCATTTCCCTTATTAATAATGTTTGGTTGGTATGATATGACGCAATGCAATCGATAAAGAAAAGACTAAAATGTCCATAGTTAATAAGAAGTGTATTTAATGTGGTTAGTTAATGTTGGACTTTTATGTAATTTTGATTACATTACGGACGTAATGAAAAAAAAGGAGGGGGCCCTATGGAACGAAAAAGGTACTTTTTGATGTAATGAGTCATTCATTGTAATGAAGCATTACATTGTATAATTGTAAACAAACAAGATTTTTCCATTCAATCGTAATAACCGTTTCCATTCCAACTTTCATTACATCATACCAAACACTACGTAAAACTCGAACAAGGGTTATATTATCCACACGGTAGCGTATTTCAAACTTGATCCTTATTCGCCCACATTAAACCATTTAGTCTATATTTATAGGTTAAGATGTTGACTACTATAAAGTTTTATCCTTTTCAACGGCTTTTGCCCGTCAAATTAAATAAAAACATTCTAAGTACACCATAAGTCGCATGTCTCCCATTAATGGCTACTAGACTAAGTTTACAAAGCACATCTTACTTACCTTACCGTGAGCTAAAGGTGTCTAGTCACGAAGACTCGAAAACCGATCAAGCCAATCTTTCACGATTTTAGTCAAGAAACAACTAACCTAATCTCTAGTCAATAAACTAACCTAAAATACACACTAAAATCACCAACAAACTTCCAACCGCAATCCTAACTACCTAACCACCCATTTCAAAGCCGAAAAAATGAGCTTATGAGCTTTTCTGAGTTCAAATAAGCTCACAAGCCTACTGAATAAGATAAGACAAACACCCCCTAAAGCGAGATACAAGCAAGCAATTTTCATAGGAAATTTGACCATTTATACATCCTATTTTCAGAGGGTCTATCGGAAAATGGTTCAAATTCATGGGTAAGGTTGGTCTCCTGAATGCAACGGATATGGTCATACTAACTCACAACCCATAAATCAACAAAGACAGTCTTTTAGTTATGAAGCTAATCGACATATTGACCTGTCTTTACCCAAAAAAAAAAGCTAATCGACATAACTAAAAAATAATGCATCTAACATCCATTGTTAAACATAGACATACAAAACACATAGAAAAACGTAAATAATTACAGTACACAAAATCAGGGTTAACTTTGAACATAATAATAAAAAAAAACCCTAATTGAAGAGTGTAAAATAACATACGTGAAGCTTGCCACGTAGTTCACGGTCAGAACGGAGCTTAACGTAGATACGTTCGTCGAGACTGAGTCTGATCAAATCCAATGGCTCCTTCACCGCACTATCATCTTCATTGCTCGTCATCTCTCTGTCTCTCTTTTCTTTTCTTTTGGGGCTTTTGCCTTTTATTCTAAACCTAATTATTTACATACACATTCACCAACAATAATGCAGTCGCTTTACACTTTGCAAATAAGCCCACTAGCTTTCTCGTCTTCAGCCCAACTCTAACCAAATGGTTTTTACTTTTTATTATCTATATAATCAAAAGGGCATTAAACTTCTCCCTGCTTCCATTTGGACTAATTTATGTGGCCCGTATTATTTTCTATGGCCCAAGTACTATTTTCGATGTTGATATTTATATGTATCATCCATATCCTACTCTTCTAGAACAAGATCAAGAAGTCGATAACTGTGTCCATCATTTTTCATCGCGATCATCATTCCAGGTTTGCTTCTCATGTTGTTGATTCTTTCATATTCGTTGTTGCATACGTAAATTCGTAACGCTGGAACTGTTACCTTATGCACCATTTGTTGCCTCATCTTTGTGCATGTGATTCTATATCGCATTGTATAATATTATACCATGCTGCTATATTGTTATATACTGACGATGTTTGCATTTTCCACCTGATATATGCTTAATGATTATAGATTTCAATATATGTTGCATGCCTGAAATTTGCTACTAATAATAGTTATTGTTTAGTGTATGGTTTTAATCTAAAGTCAATAATATTATCTATGAAAACTAAAAATGCCTTATGACTCTGAAATGGAATATGAAGCAATGGGTGTTTGTAAAAAACCAAATTTGGAATCCGCGACCAACTTGGGTCATTCTAGGGATGGCAACGGGCGAGAAAAAACCCATAACCCATAGGTACTTGCATGTAAATGGGCGGGTAATCTTGTTATTTTTCACCTGCGGGCGGGTTGTGGGTGAAAATTTATACCCATCGGTAGGTGGCGGGTGGGTGACGGGTAATGCATACCCATCATGGGTGTACCCATTTAAGAAACCCACGAGTGTACCCGCCTAAATACCCACGGGTGTACCTCTAAACTCATTTGTTTTAAAATAAAATTTATTATACTACTTAAATATTTGTGAGGTTATTGGTTTATATTTAATAACTATCAAAGTCTCTAGACTACAGAGTAAACTAATAGTTTCTTTGAATTACAAGACAAAAAGATAAATATGAAAGA